>JAVTVY010035823.1:0-15015 GCA_036873755.1 Hanleya hanleyi
AAACACGCGGCACTGGACAGACAGCGCCTATTACATGAATGGTTTCTGTTAGGTTTCTAACATGACATATGGTTTAATATGGCAGAAATACTTAAAGCCGTTATTTGTTTGTTTTTTTTTACGTAATATTCACCGAATATTGTAGAAGCACAGATAAGGATTTTATGCAGAATTCAATGCCGTACTAGGTGGACCGGTCTGCGAAATAATGCCAAACACGGCGCGTAGGCTAACGGAAATGCGAAATACTGCTAAACAGGAGGCACTGGGCAGACAGCTCCTACTTGATGAATGATTTCAATTATAGTTCAGGCATGAAATATTACTTAATAATGCAATAACAATAAAAATACACTAAGAATAACACTTACAAGCATTTAAAAATTTAAACGCATTCATTATATTATATTCAGTATGTCTTTATTAGTTTACTAGAAATTAAAAGGCGATCATTGTGCCCACCTATATTCTGTTAAAAGGTCGATGCAAAAATAACGTTAAACTTATGAGTATTCTGTGTTCCGTTATACAATTGCTTTGGCGCGAAGAACAACGCCGTAGTCTAACTACGGAGGGTGGGCCGATATTTTTTAATTCCGACGACATAAGTTGACACTGGCGAGGCTAGACTATCGAGTATACGCCGATATTATCCTACTACTTCAGCCTCCGGTCTACAGCAGGCATAACATACAGGGGTCTGAGCAGGGCCGTTCTGGCCAGTGCCGGCAAGCCACAGCTCGGGTAAGCTTTTGAATACCTACCAACAACCATAAACTCTAGCGGACCGGCACAGACCGCGTTTTTGTTAAACACGCGGCACTGGGCAGACAGTGACTATTACAAGAATGATTTCTATTAAGTTTCTAACATGAAATATGGTTCAATACGGCAGAAATACTTAAAGCCGTTATTTGTTTTTGCTCACGTCATATTCACCGAATATTGTAGAAGCTCAGATAAGGATTTTACGCAGCATTCAATGCCGTACTAGGTAGACCGGCCTGCCGGGCGCAGGGAGACCTTGGCTAAGGAAGGACTAATAAGACTCGCGGCCCTGCCCATACTGCACCAGTGTTACCCGTGGGAGGCTTTTGGAAATGAGAAATAATGCTAAACTCGACCATAAACACTAGCGGACCGGCACAGACCGCGTTTTTGTTAAACACTCGGCACTGGACAGACAGCGCCTATTACATGAATGGTTTCTGTTAGGTTTCTAACATGACATATGGTTCAATATGGCAGAAATACTTAAAGCCGTTATTTGTTTGTTTTTTTCACGTAATATTCACCGAATATTGTAGAAGCACAGATAAGGATGTTATGCAGAATTCAATGCCGTACTAGGTGGACCGGTCTGCGAAATAATGCCAAACACGGCGCGTAGGCTATGGGGAATGCGAAATACTGCTAAACAGGAGGCACTGGGCAGACAGCTCCTACTAGATGAATGATTTCAATTATAGTTCAGGCATGAAATATTACTTAATAATGCAATAACAATAAAAATACACTAAGAATAACACTTCCAAGCATTTGAAAACTTAAACGCATTCATTATATTATATTCAGTATGTCTTTATTAGTTTACTAGAAATCAAAAGGCGATCATTGTGCCCACCAATATTCTGTTAAAAGGTCGATGCAAAAATAACGTTAAACTTATGAGTATTCTGTGTTCCGTTATACAATTGCTTTGGCGCGAAGAGTCAACACCGTAGTCTAACTACGGAGGGTGGGCCGATATTTTTTAATTCCGACGACATAAGTTGACACTGGCGAAGCTAGACTATCGAGTATACGCCGATATAATCCTACTACTTTAGCCCCCGGTCTACAGCAGGCATAACATGCAGGGGTCTGACCAGGGCCGTTCTGGCCAGTGCCGGCAAGCCACAGCTCGGGTAAGCTTTTGAATACCTACCAACAACCATAAACTCTAGCGGACCGGCACAGACCGCGTTTTTGTTAAACACGCGGCACTGGGCAGACAGCGACTATTACAAGAATGATTTCTATTAAGTTTCTAACATGAAATATGGTTCAATACGGCAGAAATACTTAAAGCCGTTATTTGTTTTTGCTCACGTCATATTCACCGAATATTGTAGAAGCTCAGATAAGGATTTTATGCAGAATTCAATGCCGTACTAGGTAGACCGGCCTGCAGGGCGCAGGAAGACCTTGGCTGAGGAAGGACTAATAAGACTCGCGGCCCTGCCCATACTGCACCAGTGTTACGCGTGGGAGGCTTTTGGAAATGAGAAATAATGCTAAACACGACCATAAACACTAGCGGACCGGCACAGACCGCGTTTTTGTTAAACACGCGGCACTGGACAGACAGCGCCTATTACATGAATGGTTTCTGTTAGGTTTCTAACATGACATATGGTTCAATATGGCAGAAATACTTAAAGCCGTTATTTGTTTGTTTTTTTCACGTAATATTCACCGAATATTGTAGAAGCACAGATAAGGATTTTATGCAGAATTCAATGCCGTACTAGGTGGACCGGTCTGCGAAATAATGCCAAACACGGCGCGTAGGCTATTTGAAATGCGAAATACTGCTAAACAGGAGGCACTGGGCAGACAGCTCCTACTAGATGAATGATTTCAATTATAGTTCAGGCATGAAATATTACTTAATAATGCAATAACAATAAAAATACACTAAGAATAACACTTCCAAGCATTTAAAAATTTAAACGCATTCATTATATTATATTCAGTGTGTCTTTATTAGTTTACTAGAAATTAAAAGGCGATCATTGTGCCCACCTATATTCTGTTAAAAGATCGATGCAAAAATAACGTTAAACTTATGAGCATTCTGTGTTCCGTTATACAATTGCTTTGGCGCGAAGAGTCAACGCCGTAGCTAACTACGGAGGGTGGGCCGATATTTTTTAATTCCGACGACATAAGTTGACACTGGCGAAGCTAGACTATCGAGTATACGCCGATATAATCCTACTACTTTAGCCCCCGGTCTACAGCAGGCATAACATACAGGGGTCTGACCAGGGCCGTTCTGGCCAGTGCCGGCAAGCCACAGCTCGGATAAGCTTTTGAATACCTACCAACAACCATAAACTCTAGCGGACCGGCACAGACCGCGTTTTTGTTAAACACGCGGCACTGGGCAGACAGCGACTATTACAAGAATGATTTCTATTAAGTTTCTAACATGAAATATGGTTCAATACGGCAGAAATACTTAAAGCCGTTATTTGTTTTTGCTCACGTCATATTCACCGAATATTGTAGAAGCTCAGATAAGGATTTTATACAGAATTCAATGCCGTACTAGGTAGACCGGCCTGCCGGGCGCAGGGAGACCTTGGCTAAGGAAGGACTAATAAGACTCGCGGCCCTGCCCATACTGCACCAGTGTTACCCGTGGGAGGCTTTTGGAAATGAGAAATAATGCTAAACACGACCATAAACACTAGCGGACCGGCACAGACCGCGTTTTTGTTAAACACTCGGCACTGGACAGACAGCGCCTATTACATGAATGGTTTCTGTTAGGTTTCTAACATGACACATGGTTCAATATGGCAGAAATACTTAAAGCCGTTATTTTTTTGTTTTTTTCACGTAATATTCACCGAATATTGTAGAAGCACAGATAAGGATGTTATGCAGAATTCAATGCCGTACTAGGTGGACCGGTCTGCGAAATAATGCCAAACACGGCGCGTAGGCTATGGGAAATGCGAAATACTGCTAAACAGGAGGCACTGGGCAGACAGCTCCTACTAGATGAATGATTTCAATTATAGTTCAGGCATGAAATATTACTTAATAATGCAATAACAATAAAAATACGCTAAGAATAACACTTCCAAGCATTTAAAAATTTAAACGCATTCATTATATTATATTCAGTATGTCTTTATTAGTTTACTAGAAATTAAAATTCGATCATTGTGCCCACCTATATTCTGTTAAAAGGTCGATGCAAAAATAACGTTAAACTTATGAGTATTCTGTGTTCCGTTGTACAATTGCTTTGGCGCGAAGAGTCAACACCGTAGTCTAACTACGGAGGGTGGGCCGATATTTTTTAATTCCGACGACATAAGTTGACACTAGCGAAGCTAGACTATCGAGTATACGCCGATATAATCCTACTACTTTAGCCCCCGGTCTACAGCAGGCATAACATACAGGGGTCTGACCAGGGCCGTTCTGGCCAGTGCCGGCAAGCCACAGCTCGGGTAAGCTTTTGAATACCTACCAACAACCATAAACTCTAGCGGACCGGCACAGACCGCGTTTTTGTTAAACACGCGGCACTGGGCAGACAGCGACTATTACAAGAATGATTTCTATTAAGTTTCTAACATGAAATATGGTTCAATACGACAGAAATACTTAAAGCCGTTATTTGTTTTTGCTCACGTCATATTCACCGAATATTGTAGAAGCTCAGATAAGGATTTTATGCAGAATTCAATGCCGTACTAGGTAGACCGGCCTGCAGGGCGACCTTGGCTAAGGAAGGACTAATAAGACTCGCGGCCCTGCCCATACTGCACCAGTGTTACCCGTGGGAGGCTTTTGGAAATGAGAAATAATGCTAAACACGACCATGAACACTAGCGGACCGGCACAGACCGCGTTTTTGTTAAACACGCGGCACTGGACAGACAGCGCCTATTACATGAATGGTTTCTGTTAGGTTTCTAACATGACATATGGTTCAATATGGCAGAAATACTCAAAGCCGTTATTTGTTTGTTTTTTTTTTCACGTAATATTCACCGAATATTGTAGAAGCACAGATAAGGATTTTATGCAGAATTCAATGCCGTACTAGGTGGACCGGTCTGCGAAATAATGCCAAACACGGCGCGTAGGCTATGGGAAATGCGAAATACTGCTAAACAGGAGGCACTGGGCAGACAGCTCCTACTTGATGAATGATTTCAATTATAGTTCAGGCATGAAATATTACTTAATAATGCAATAACAATAAAAATACACTAAGAATAACACTTCCAAACATTTAAAAATTTAAACGCATTCATTATATTATATTCAGTATGTCTTTATTAGTTTACTAGAAATTAAAAGGCGATCATTGTGCCCACCTATATTCTGTTAAAAGGTCGATGCAAAAATAACGTTAAACTTATGAGTATTCTGTGTTCCGTTATACAATTGCTTTGGCGCGAAGAACAACGCCGTAGTCTAACTACGGAGGGTGGGCCGATATTTTTTAATTCCGACGACATAAGTTGACACTGGCGAGGCTAGACTATCGAGTATACGCCGATATAATCCTACTACTTCAGCCTCCGGTCTACAGCAGGCATAACATACAGGGGTCTGACCAGGGCCGTTCTGGCCAGTGCCGGCAAGCCACAGCTCGGGTAAGCTTTTGAATACCTACCAACAACCATAAACTCTAGCGGACCGGCACAGACCGCGTTTTTGTTAAACACGCGGCACTGGGCAGACAGCGACTATTACAAGAATGATTTCTATTAAGTTTCTAACATGAAATATGGTTCAATACGGCAGAAATACTTAAAGCCGTTATTTGTTTTTGCTCACGTCATATTCACCGAATATTGTAGAAGCTCAGATAAGGATTTTATGCAGAATTCAATGCCGTACTAGGTAGACCGGCCTGCAGGGCGCAGGAAGACCTTGGCTAAGGAAGGACTAATAAGACTCGCGGCCCTGCCCATACTGCACCAGTGTTACCCGTGGGAGGCTTTTGGCAATGAGAAATAATGCTAAACACAACCATAAACACTAGCGGACCGGCACAGACCGCGTTTTTGTTAAACACGCGGCAGTATGGCAAGCCGTTTTACTTTTTATTCGGCATTTGCTGATATCATTAAATATTTGCTGATATCTTCAAATGATTTGCTGATATCATCAAATGATTTGCCGATATCATCAAATGATTTGCTGATATCACCAAATCAGTCGATTTGCTGATATCACCAAATGATTTGATGATATCACCAAATGGTTTGATGATATCAGCAAATCATTTGATGATATCAGCAAATGATTTGATGATATCAGCAAATGATTTGATGATATCATCAAATCGAGTGATTTGCTGATATCAGCAAATCATTTGATGATATCATTAAATATGGCGGAACGTGAAAATAAGCCTAAATGTTAATGCCTGCTCCCTTCTCATCCTGTTGCTTGATAATTTATACCTTGTGGTAAAGCTATCTACCGACAGATCACGTGCAATATCTATTACGGTACTTAAAGGACCAGACAATAACAATAAAACCTATCAAACCCCTGGCATATACCTTACACCAAACTTTACTAATAAATGACAAATAGAATCATGAATATAAGGGCATTCAAATAAATATACAGCAGGGAAGATAAACTTTTCCATCGCGGGTTATTGTCTTATAGACATAAATTCATTAGATCTGCATTTGAGTATAATCGGGGTGAGGCGAAAGGGGATTATGATTTAGGGGAAACCGGGCAGCATAGAGCATGGTATATTAAGACAGAGCCGATTGTCGCGCTTCTTCACTGGTCAGCTTTTAGGGCAGGAGATAAGGCATAGCCGCACATACAACAATAAATTAATCTCTATGACCCTTCACTGACCCGTAACAGGAGACCAGGCTGTTACGATAAAGACAGAACTAACCAAGCCTCGATGAAGTCATATGGCTTCTTTTTATCTTTATATGATGTGGGTACTGTAATCAAATAGTACTAAAGCCGATACAGATTGAAACAGTTGTGTGACATTATTTATCTAAGCATGTCCCCTGTAAATTCAGTATGATCTCAAGCGCTATTTGTTGAACATTCCGGCCACTTTTCAATTCTGTGTTATATCTATGTTGACCTTGCCGGGGGGGTCCGGTAGGATGTACGCAGAAACTGCGAGGTAGGTCCACCACAGTGGTTAATGGCCAGGACCTTCAGGTCAACCGCCGCTAATGGGGGCAGAAATAGTGAAGCGAGCATGTGAAACGGAACATGCGCTGTGACGAAGTTTATTGTCATTCTGAACAGGGAGCCTTCCATGTTATGGTCCATACTTTGACCTTCCACCATATTTAATGATATCATCAAATATAAAGTATTTGCTGATATCATCAAATCATTTGCTGATATCAGGAAATCAATAGCTGATATCATCAAATCATTTGATGATATCAGCAAATCATTTGCTGATATCAACAAATAAAGCGTTTTTGATGATATCGTCAAATGATTTGCTGATATCAGCAAATCATTTGATGATATCAGCAAATCAATTGCAGATATCATCAAATGATTTGGTGATATCAGCAAATATTTGCTGATATCAACAAATATTTGCTGATATCAGCAAATCTTTGTTGATATCAGCAAATATTTGATGATATCAGTAAATCATTTCATGATATCAGCAAATATTTGATGATATCACCAAATACTGAATAAAAGGTAAAACGGCTTGCCATACGGCAGTGGACAGACAGCGCCTATTACATGAATGGTTTCTGTTAGGTTTCTAACATGACATATGGTTCAATATGGCAAAAATACTTAAAGCCGTTATTTGTTTGTTTTTTTCACGTAATATTCACCGAATTTTGTAGAAGCACAGATAAGGATTTTATGCAGAATTCAATGCCGTACTAGGTGGACCGGTCTGCGAAATAATGCCAAACACGGCGCGTAGGCTATTTGAAATGCGGAATACTGCTAAACAGGAGGCACTGGGCAGACAGCTCCTACTAGATGAATGATTTCAATTATAGTTCAGGCATGAAATATTACTTAATAATGCAATAACAATAAAAATACACTAAGAATAACACTTCCAAGCATTTAAAAATTTAAACGCATTCATTATATTATATTCAGTGTGTCTTTATTAGTTTACTAGAAATTAAAATGCGATCATTGTGCCCACCTATATTCTGTTAAAAGATCGATGCAAAAATAACGTTAAACTTATGAGCATTCTGTGTTCCGTTATACAATTGCTTTGGCGCGAAGAGTCAACGCCGTAGCTAACTACGGAGGGTGGGCCGATATTTTTTAATTCCGACGACATAAGTTGACACTGGCGAAGCTAGACTATCGAGTATACGCCGATATAATCCTACTACTTTAGCCCCCGGTCTACAGCAGGCATAACATACAGGGGTCTGACCAGGGCCGTTCTGGCCAGTGCCGGCAAGCCACAGCTCGGATAAGCTTTTGAATACCTACCAACAACCATAAACTCTAGCGGACCGGCACAGACCGCGTTTTTGTTAAACACGCGGCACTGGGCAGACAGCGACTATTACAAGAATGATTTCTATTAAGTTTCTAACATGAAATATGGTTCAATACGACAGAAATACTTAAAGCCGTTATTTGTTTTTGCTCACGTCATATTCACCGAATATTGTAGAAGCTCAGATAAGGATTTTATGCAGAATTCAATGCCGTACTAGGTAGACCGGCCTGCCGGGCGCAGGAAGACCTTGGCTAAGGAAGGACTAATAAGACTCGCGGCCCTGCCCATACTGCACCAGTGTTACCCGTGGGAGGCTTTTGGAAATGAGAAATAATGCTAAACACGACCATAAACACTAGCGGACCGGCACAGACCGCGTTTTTGTTAAACACGCGGCACTGGACAGACAGCGCCTATTACATGAATGGTTTCTGTTAGGTTTCTAACATGACATATGGTTCAATATGGCAGAAATACTCAAAGCCGTTATTTGTTTGTTTTTTTTTTCACGTAATATTCACCGAATATTGTAGAAGCACAGATAAGGATTTTATGCAGAATTCAATGCCGTACTAGGTGGACCGGTCTGCGAAATAATGCCAAACACGGCGCGTAGGCTATGGGAAATGCGAAATACTGCTAAACAGGAGGCACTGGGCAGACAGCTCCTACTTGATGAATGATTTCAATTATAGTTCAGGCATGAAATATTACTTAATAATGCAATAACAATAAAAATACACTAAGAATAACACTTCCAAGCATTTAAAAATTTAAACGCATTCATTATATTATATTCAGTATGTCTTTATTAGTTTACTAGAAATTAAAAGGCGATCATTGTGCCCACCTATATTCTGTTAAAAGGTCGATGCAAAAATAACGTTAAACTTATGAGTATTCTGTGTTCCGTTATACAATTGCTTTGGCGCGAAGAACAACGCCGTAGTCTAACTACGGAGGGTGGGCCGATATTTTTTAATTCCGACGACATAAGTTGACACTGGCGAAGCTAGACTATCGAGTATACGCCGATATAATCCTACTACTTCAGCCCCCGGTCTACAGCAGGCATAACATACAGGGGTCTGACCAGGGCCGTTCTGGCCAGTGCCGGCAAGCCACAGCTCGGGTAAGCTTTTGAATACCTACCAACAACCATAAACTCTAGCGGACCGGCACAGACCGCGTTTTTGTTAAACACGCGGCACTGGGCAGACAGCGACTATTACAAGAATGATTTCTATTAAGTTTCTAACATGAAATATGGTTCAAAACGGCAGAAATACTAAAAGCCGTTATTTGTTTTTGCTCACGTCATATTCACCGAATATTGTAGAAGCTCAGATAAGGATTTTATGCAGAATTCAATGCCGTACTAGGTAGACCGGCCTGCCGGGCGCAGGAAGACCTTGGCTAAGGAAGGACTAATAAGACTCGCGGCCCTGCCCATACTGCACCAGTGTTATCCGTGGGAGGCTTTTGGAAATGAGAAATAATGCTAAACACGACCATAAACACTAGCGGACCGGCACAGACCGCGTTTTTGTTAAACACGCGGCACTGGACAGACAGCGCCTATTACATGAATGGTTTCTGTTAGGTTTCTAACATGACATATGGTTCAATATGGCAGAAATACTTAAAGCCGTTATTTGTTTTTTTTTTTTCATGTAATATTCACCGAATATTGTAGAAGCACAGATAAGGATTTTATGCAGAATTCAATGCCGTACTAGGTAGACCGGCCTGCCGGGCGCAGGAAGACCTTGGCTAAGGAAGGACTAATAAGACTCGCGGCCCTGCCCATACTGCACCAGTGTTACCCGTGGGAGGCTTTTGGAAATGAGAAATAATGCTAAACACGACCATAAACACTGGCGGACCGGCACAGACCGCGTTTTTGTTAAACACGCGGCACTGGACAGACAGTGCCTATTACATGAATGGTTTCTGTTAGGTTTCTAACATGACATATGGTTCAATATGGCAGAAATACTTAAAGCCGTTATTTGTTTGTTTTTTTCACGTAATATTCACCGAATATTGTAGAAGCACAGATAAGGATTTTATGCAGAATTCAATACCGTACTAGGTAGACCGGTCTGCCGGGCGCAGGAAGACCTTGGCTAAGGAAGGACTAATAAGACTCGCGGCCCTGCCCATACTGCACCAGTGTTACCCGTGGGAGGCTTTTGGAAATGAGAAATAATGCTAAACACGACCAAAAACACTAGCGGACCGGCACAGACCGCGTTTTTGTTAAACACGCGGCACTGGACAGACAGCGCCTATTACATGAATGGTTTCTGTTAGGTTTCTAACATGACATATGGTTCAATATGGCAGAAATATTTAAAGCCGTTATTTGTTTGTTTTTTTCACGTAATATTCACCGAATATTGTAGAAGCACAGATAAGGATTTTATGCAGAATTCAATGCCGTACTAGGTGGACCGGTCTGCGAAATAATGCCAAACACGGCGCGTAGGCTATGGGAAATGCGAAATACTGCTAAACAGGACAGGAGGCACTGGGCAGACAGCTCCTACTAGATGAATGATTTCAATTATAGTTCAGGCATGAAATATTACTTAATAATGCAATAACAATAAAAATACACTAAGAATAACACTTCCAAGCATTTAAAAATTTAAACGCATTCATTATATTATATTCAGTATGTCTTTATTGGTTTACTAGAAATTAAAAGGCGATCATTGTGCCCACCTATATTCTGTTAAAAGGTCGATGCAAAAATAACGTTAAACTTATGAGTATTCTGTGTTCCGTTATACAATTGCTTTGGCGCGAAGAGTCAACGCCGTAGTCTAACTACGGAGGGTGAGCCGATATTTTTTAATTCCGACGACATAAGTTGACACTGGCGAGGCTAGACTATCGAGTATACGCCGATATAATCCTACTACTTCAGCCTCCGGTCTACAGCAGGCATAACATACAGGGGTCTGACCAGGGCCGTTCTGGCCAGTGCCGGCAAGCCACAGCTCGGGTAAGCTTTTGAATACCTACAAACAACCATAAACTCTAGCGGACCGGCACAGACCGCGTTTTTGTTAAACACGCGGCACTGGGAAGACAGCGACTATTACAAGAATGATTTCTATTAAGTTTCTAACATGAAATATGGTTCAATACGGCAGAAATACTTAAAGCCGTTATTTGTTTTTGCTCACGTCATATTCACCGAATATTGTAGAAGCTCAGATAAGGATTTTACGCAGAATTCAATGCCGTACTAGGTAGACCGGCCTGCCGGGCGCAGGAAGACCTTGGCTAAGGAAGGACTAATAAGACTCGCGGCCCTGCCCATACTGCACCAGAGTTACCCGTGGGAGGCTTTTGGAAATGAGAAATAATGCTAAACACGGCCATAAACACTAGCGGACCGGCACAGACCGCGTTTTTGTTAAACACGCGGCACTGGACAGAGCGCCTATTACATGAATGGTTTCTGTTAGGTTTCTAACATGACATATGGTTCAATATGGCAGAAATACTTAAAGCCGTTATTTGTTTGTTTTTTTCACGTAATATTCACCGAATATTGTAGAAGCACAGATAAGGATTTTATACAGAATTCAATGCCGTACTAGGTGGACCGGTCTGCGAAGTAATGCCAAACACGGCGCGTAGGCTATGGGAAATGCAAAATACTGCTAAACAGGAGGCACTGGGCAGACAGCTCCTACTAGATGAATGATTTCAATTATAGTTCAGGCATGAAATATTACTTAATAATGCAATAACAATAAAAATACACTAAGAATAACACTTCCAAGCATTTAAAAATTTAAACGCATTCATTATATTATATTCAGTATGTCTTTATTGGTTTACTAGAAATTAAAAGGCGATCATTGTGCCCACCTATATTCTGTTAAAAGGTCGATGCAAAAATAACGTTAAACTTATGAGTATTCTGTGTTCCGTTATACAATTGCTTTGGCGCGAAGAGTCAACGCCGTAGTCTAACTACGGAGGGTGAGCCGATATTTTTTAATTCCGACGACATAGGTTGACACTGGCGAGGCTAGACTATCGAGTATACGCCGATATAATCCTACTACTTCAGCCTCCGGTCTACAGCAGGCATAACATACAGGGGTCTGACCAGGGCCGTTCTGGCCAGTGCCGGCAAGCGACAGCTCGGGTAAGCTTTTGAATACCTACCAACAACCATAAACTCTAGCGGACCGGCACAGACCGCGTTTTTGTTAAACACGCGGCACTGGGCAGACAGCGACTATTACAAGAATGATTTCTATAAAGTTTCTAACATGAAATATGGTTCAATACGGCAGAAATACTTAAAGCCGTTATTTGTTTTTGCTCACGTCATATTCACCGAATATTGTAGAAGCTCAGATAAGGAGGTTATGCAGAATTCAATGCCGTATTAGGTAGACCGGCCTGCCGGGCGCAGGAAGACCTTGGCTAAGGAAGGACTAATGAGGCTCGCGGCCCTGCCCATACTGCACCAGTGTTACCCGTGGGAGGCTTTTGGAAATGAGAAATAATGCTAAACACGACCATAAACACTAGCGGACCGGCACAGCCCGCGTTTTTGTTAAACACGCGGCACTGGACAGACAGCGCCTATTACATGAATGGTTTCTATTAGGTTGCTAACATGACATATGGTTCAATATGGCAGAAATACTTAAAGCCGTTATTTGTTTTTGCTCACGTCATATTCTCCGAATATTGTAGAAACTCAGATAAGGATTTTACGCAGAATTCAATGCCGTACTAGGTAGACCGGCCTGCCGGGCGCAGGAAGACCTTGGCTAAGGAAGGACTAATGAGGCTCGCGGCCCTGCCCATACTGCACCAGTGTTACCCGTGGGAGGCTTTTGAAAATGAGAAATAATGCTAAACACGACCAAAAACACTAGCGGATCGGCACAGACCGCGTTTTTGTTAAACACGCGGCACTGGACAGACAGCGCCTATTACATGAATGGTTTCTGTTAGGTTTCTAACATGACATATGGTTCAATATGGCAGAAATACTTAAAGCCGTTATTTGTTTGTTTTTTTCACGTAATATTCACCGAATATTGTAGAAGCACAGATAAGGATTTTATGCAGAATTCAATGCCGTACTAGGTGGACCGGTCTGTGAAATAATGCCAAACACGGCGCGTAGGCTATGGGAAATGCGAAATACTGCTAAACAGGAGGCACTGGGCAGACAGCTCCTACTAGATGAATGATTTCAATTATAGTTCAGGCATGAAATATTACTTAATAATGCAATAACAATAAAAATACACTAAGAATAACACTTCCAAGCATTTAAAAATTTAAACGCATTCATTATATTATATTCAGTATGTCTTTATTGGTTTACTAGAAATTAAAAGGCGATCATTGTGCCCACCTATATTCTGTTAAAAGGTCGATGCAAAAATAACGTTAAACTTATGAGTATTCTGTGTTCCGTTATACAATTGCTTTGGCGCGAAGAGTCAACGCCGTAGTCTAACTACGGAGGGTGAGCCGATATTTTTTAATTCCGACGACATAAGTTGACACTGGCGAGGCTAGACTATCGAGTATACGCCGATATAATCCTACTACTTCAGCCTCCGGTCTACAGGAGGCATAACATACAGGGGTCTGACCAGGGCCGTTCTGGCCAGTGCCGGCAAGCCACAGCTCGGGTAAGCTTTTGAATACCTACCAACAACCATAAACTCTAGCGGACCGGCACAGACCGCGTTTTTGTTAAACACGCGGCACTGGGAAGACAGCGACTATTACAAGAATGATTTCTATTAAGTTTCTAACATGAAATATGGTTCAATACGGCAGAAATACTTAAAGCCGTTATTTGTTTTTGCTCACGTCATATTCACCGAATATTGTAGAAGCTCAGATACGGATTTTACGCAGAATTCAATGCCGTACTAGGTAGACCGGCCTGCCGGGCGCAGGAAGACCTTGGCTAAGGAAGGACTAATAAGACTCGCGGCCCTGCCCATACTGCACCAGAGTTACCCGTGGGAGGCTTTTGGAAATGAGAAATAATGCTAAACACGGCCATAAACACTAGCGGACCGGCACAGACCGCGTTTTTGTTAAACACGCGGCACTGGACAGACAGCGCCTGTTACATGAATGGTTTCTGTTAGGTTTCTAACATGACATATGGTTCAATATGGCAGAAATACTTAAAGCCGTTATTTGTTTGTTTTTTTCACGTAATATTCACCGAATATTGTAGAAGCACAGATAAGGATTTTATACAGAATTCAATGCCGTACTAGGTGGACCGGTCTGCGAAATAATGCCAAACACGGCGCGTAGGCTATGGGAAATGCAAAATACTGCTAAACAGGAGGCACTGGGCAGACAGCTCCTACTAGATGAATGATTTCAATTATAGTTCAGGCATGAAATATTACTTAATAATGCAATAACAATAAAAATACACTAAGAATAACACTTCCAAACATTTAAAAATTTAAACGCATTCATTATATTATATTCAGTGTGTCTTTATTGGTTTACTAGAAATTAAAAGGCGATCATTGTGCCCACCTATATTCTGTTAAAAGGTCGATGCAAAAATAACGTTAAACTTATGAGCATTCTGTGTTCCGTTATGCAATTACTTTGGCGCGAAGAGTCAACGCCGTAGTCTAACTACGGAGGGTGGGCCGATATTTTTTAATTCCGACGACATAAGTTGACACTGGCGAAGCTAGACTATCGAGTATACGCCGATATAATCCTACTAC
>JAVTVY010035824.1:0-148287 GCA_036873755.1 Hanleya hanleyi
ACTTTGCATAATGAAAGTACCTTACGAGTGCGATGCACGCAGCTATGCCGACTATTATGCCTAACAGGCCGGGGGTAGCTTTCCGGTATTTAGCGGTGCACGCATGCAACGAGGACATGGACTGGGGAACATACTCGGCAGCATTGTGAAAACGTTCCTGCCCTTGGTGACGCGTGGGGTGAAGGCAATCGGCAAACAAGCGGTACGCAGTGGACTGCAAGTGCCCGGTGATGTCTTGGGGGTACGGCACCCAAAGAATCCTTGAAACGGCGGGCCAAAGAAGCGGGAGGCGTCTTGGTGGCCAAAGCACAGCGCACCGTAGGGAATAAAAGAGCTGCCCCACCGAGACCACGCACCAGTCGACGACCGACCCAGCGACGACGCACATCGAAGAAGACAAAGGATATCTTTTCTTAAAACATGTCCTTGATCCACGCCGAGTCCTGCCCCTCCACCAACAGTGAATTTGATTTGTGGACCGTGCCGCCCACACAGACCAGTGTCGAACAAGGATTATGGGTGGAGCATCTCCCGCTCTCCAGCATCAACGAAACCGGGCCATCGAGTTCACCATCAGTAATGCGGATACGGCCTATGTGGATTTAGCTCATACATACTTGTATGTGAAAGCCAAGGTGGTCAATGGAGCTGGCACCAGAATCGCTGACCAAGCAACGGTGGGCCCGACGAATCTCTGGCTGCACTCGATGTTTCAGCAGGTGGATATTTTTCTCAGCGACAAACTCATCAGTGACTCCACCAACACGTACCCCTATCGAGCCTACATCGAGACACTGTTGTCGTATGGCCGAGAGGCTAAAAAATCTCAGCTGACAACCGCTTTATTCTACAGGGACACGGCCGAGCACATGGACACGGCGGACAATGGGGGATATAACAAACGGAAGGCTTTCACTGCGAACAGTGCCTCGGTGGATATGATGGGTCGACTGCATGCAGACATGTTCATGCAAGACCGGTACCTCTTGAACAAGATCCCCATCAAAATCCGACTGATACGGGCGCCTCCGACCTTCGCCTTGATGGCCACTAACGTAGAGGGGCATGCAGCGGACTATAAGATTGTCATCCAAGACGCAGTCCTGTATGTCCGAAAAGTGAAACCGAATCCAGCCGTTCAATTGGGACACATGAAAGCCTTGGAAACAAAACCAGCCCAGTACCCTATCCGACGTGTACAAACCAAAGTGTTCTCTGTGCCTGCTGGAAATATGGGCGCCAACAAAGAAAACCTGTTCCTGGGGGAACTACCCAAGCGATTGATCCTGGCCTGTGTGGAAAATACCAGTTTCAGCGGAGCCTACCCAGAGAATCCGTTTGACTTTAAACATTTCAGCATCAATTTTGTGGCCCTGCATGTGGATGGACAACAGGTGCCAGCCACGGCCTTAACCCCGAACTTTGGGCGGAGGAATTTCATTCGAGCCTATCAGAGCCTGTTTACAGCCACCGGTCAAATCAACCAGGACGAAGGGAATATGATCAGTCAGGAGGACTACGCGAACGGATACACGTTGTTCTGTTTCGATCTGACCCCCACCTTAGAGAACGACCATCAGCTGGCCCTGGCCAAGCAAGGCAACTTACGGTTGGAAATCCACTTTGCACGAGCCCTGGCGACCACCGTCAATGTGATCTGCTACGCCGAGTTTGACAACATCATTCAAGTGGACAAGGCGCGCAACGTCCTGTGTGCCTTCTCCACCTAAAATGGATACAGACCAGATAACCACCGTGCTGGAGAATGACCCAGAGACACGTAGGGTCTTTCAAGGGGTGTTCGCCCGAGATGTGTTTCCATTAGACCGTATGTATCCGGCTGCTTACGTTCTCAACACGGACCCGATGGATCGACCCGGTGAACACTGGGTGGCCGTGTACTTGACAGAACAGCAGGGGAATACTTTGACCCGTACGGTCTGCCACCCCTCCATCCCGATTTAACAGACTTCATGGATCAAGGCACAGAGACGTGGTGTTGGAACAGTCAAACGTTGCAAAGCCTGACCAGTGGCGTGTGCGGACAATATTGCTTGTTTTACCTGTACCATCGATGCCGGGGAAGACCCTTATCTACCATCGTACAGATGTTTGACGAGTACCCCCAGGCCGAGGACCGCGATGTACTCGTCTATGACTGGGCCGCCCATCATTTCAATGTACAAGCCCCGTTCTGGGCTTAAGTTAATGACAAGCCCCTTGTTCTGGGCTTAAGTTTACAAGCCCCTTGTTCTGGGCTTCAATGTACAAGCCCCTTGTTCTGGGCTTCAGTTAATTACAAGCCCCTCGTTCTGGGCTTCAGTTTTCACGTGGTTGTTCTCACGTTGTTGTTGTTCACTGAATAAAAAAAAAAAGGAGATCTCACCAAAAACCCCTGTCTTGTGTGTTTTATTCCTAATGCATCAATGCCCAATGTGGAGATTCAGTCAAACTGAAATCAGTGGTGTAGGATGGGGCCAAAATGTAACCCATCAAGTTTAGAATGCAAGAGCACTATAGTAAAAAAATAGAGAGCCAATGAAATCAGCCTACAGACCAAGTACGTGTTTTTGGTCTAGGTTTGGAGCGGGCATTTCATTGAGGTACGTGTATACGGTGAGTGAAAAGACTCGTCCAACACGTATAGATTATGTTGATGACTATAAGTTCTAGGTAACCCATCAAGTTTAGAATGCAAGAGCACTATAGTAAAAATAGAGAGCCAATGAAATCAGCCTACAGACCAAGTACGTGTTTTTGGTCTAGGTTTGGAGCGGGCATTTCATTGAGGTACGTGTATACGGTGAGTGAAAAGACTCGTCCAACACGTATAGATTATGTTGATGACTATAAGTTCTAGGTAACCCATCAAGGTTAGAATGCAAGAGCACTATAGTAAAAATAGAGAGCCAATGAAATCAGCCTACAGACCAAGTACGTGTCTTTGGTCTAGGTTTGGAGCGGGCATTTCATTGAGGTACGTGTATACGGTGAGTGAAGAGACTCGTCCAACACGTATAGATTATGACTATAAGTTCTATGAGCATAATGCATGAAAGTGGCTTTGAACACCGTATTAGCCAATCAGTGGCCTAGAATGGAGCCAAAGGTAACCCATCCATGTCCAGAAAAACATTATCCGGGTGTACAAGAACCCAGATGTAGGCGCGGACGTCAGCGAAAGCACACCGTGAGTACCCCAATTCGATTGGCTGATTGTTCGACCGCTGATTGGTTCTTTTTCTCGACCGCTGATTGGCTCTTTTTCTCGACCGCTGATTGGTCCAAATGGAACTGCCCATCTTTCCCAGGTTCATCTAGAATCCCCTTTTTTGTGCTCAAGCTCTGACTATAGCGATGGCGCAACATTGTCTCATTGGACATTGGACCGTCTGACCTGGAGGTGACCCTTTGACCTTTTGACCCGCGCCCGCGCGCGCGCACTGCCGGGGATGACGCGGGATGACGCGCGCGCGCGCGCGCTGCGGGGCGCTGGGGCGGGGCGGGAAAACACCCCGGCGGTTGAACATTGGAACTCTTGTGGGTTTGGAGGATGAACATACGGACGTCTAAGGGAAAAAAATTGGAACTCTTCTATGTTTGGAGGTAGTTTTTAGTGAAAACCCGGAAGTGACGTGACAACCCACGTGACCTGCGTATATACTCCTGTAAAATAGAGCCGATTTTATTTCTTTGGAAGGGGCAAGGTCAATAGGACTTGCGCTGTTTATACTACTAAACTGTGAAGTAGATTACATCTTACATAGGCCTTAAGGCCGTGATATGCATATGAAGTATTCTGGGGCATGGTCAGTACTTTCCAATTTTGCTGGGGCGGGGCGGGAAAACACCCCGGCGGTTGAACATTGGAACTCTTGTGGGTTTGGACGATGAACATACGGACGTCTAAGGGAAAAAATTGGAACTCTTCTATGTTTGGAGGTAGTTTTTTAGTGAAAACCCGGAAGTGACGTGACAACCCACGTGACCTGCGTATATACTCCTGTAAAATAGAGCCGATTTTATTTCTTTGGAAGGGGCAAGGTCAATAGGACTTGCGCTTTTTATACTACTAAACTGTGAAGTAGATTACATCTTACATAGGCCTTAAGGCCGTGATATGCATATGAAGTATTCTGGGGCATGGTCAGTACTTTCCAATTTTCCCTTCGTCTACTACTCGCCGATTTTTTTGATTTTTTTTATTATTATTTATTTATTTATTTATTTATTTATTTCCTCGAGAGCTTTAAAATAAGACCTCACTCTACCCAATCGGGCCACTAGTGCTCCACCTAGACTCCAACATGTCCACCCCGTATGGATTTATACATACTAGTATATGAGTGTATATGGGTCTATATGGATCTATATACAAGCCTACCCGGTACTTTCATAGTTTTTTCCATCGTATTCTACATGATCAACCTCATAGCTCATAGTAAAAGCCATAAAAAAAACCCGACCACCCCTATACCCATACAGGCCAAATATAGCGGACATCATCTTCGCCTGGGAATTGGTCTAGTCCGAGTTGTCTCCCTTGCACCAAAGCGTATAGATGGCGCTGTGGTTTGAACGGCGTTATTATGCGGGCAAATTGACCTTGAGCAGCCATTTTGTTAGCGTTTGTTACAATTTCCTTGCTGTTTTACCGCGCCCCGGGTAGGCATACGGAGGACGATTTCACTGATCATTGTGTTGTTTTCTGAGCTGGGGAACATTCTCTGTCGCAGTTTATAACGGAACTTTCTTCCTTTCGGTGTCCGCTGAGATCAATAATGTGACGAAACTCTGCATCATTCATCGCCTGCATGTACCCGTCACACGTGGACTGTAATCGAGGGAGTGTGCTGTGTTGTGTTCGAGCGGACGCATAAATTTGTGTGATATCAGACAGGAAACGTGAAAATTGATATTCTTTCACAGATTTCGAAGTGTATACAGTTCGAAAGCTGAACGCAGCCTTTATGAGCAGCGATTGAACGATGATGTAGGCCATCGAACAGGTTTTCTGGAATCAACATTCTATAACACTCCCCCCTCCCCCCTTGACTGGAGGGATTTTATCGGACATCTGCAGTACGGAACGCTATTTGTTGCATACATTCGCTTATCGTGGCAGTCCGTATAATTTGTCAATTTTTTTGTTTGGTTTCGTGAGAGAGGACGACATTGGTTTTCATCAGTGCAAAATTCCCGCCCCCCCGACCCGCACCACACCTCGCGAGGCCAAATCCTCAGCGTGTGCGGCGAACGCAAGCCAACAGCTCAGCAGTTTTACCGGACAGGCCAATGAATCGCATGTTATTTTCAATCGATTCATACGCTCGACTCTTCAAAATGGACTTGAAGAAGACGTTATGCGGGAACTGAAATCAATTTCTTGAAACTGCTGATATCTCTCGTGTGCGCCGGGCTTAACACCAGGAAGAGCCAGGAAACATGTGTGTATGTGCCGTTGGCCGAAATCATTTCATCCACGTGGTATACTGAACACCGGATTTACCGATGGAAATATCTGTGAATTTCGAAAAAAATATATATGGAAATGAGATTGGTGGTGATACCCATATTTTTTTAGCATACGAATGCATCGTGATGAAGGCTTCATGGTGTGTTATGCCCACCTAGGAAAAAAACAGCCCCAGATCATCTGGACTAAACTCTTTTATCAGGTAAGCTAGACTTTAGTACTATACTTGCGTTGAAACCCATGCAGACAACCTATTCAAATTTCAATGCATTGGCAACATAGCGTCGCACGAAATATACGCGCCCCTGTTGACCAGGATTTTTTTATACTCCCACAACAACAGACAATTTGAAGACAATTTTCTGGCGGGGTGTTTTCTTGAACATAATTGCTGTAATATACTCTTCTTTTTGTGGACGCTAAATATAGGGGAGAAAATGGCAACATTGTGACCAAACCATAACAGTTGACAGCTGTAAAAATAGATACCGTGTCATAAAATGAGAGAGAACATTTCAATCTGCCAATTTTCGAGATGAAAATGTTTTCTTGACGAAATAGAAATGAACGCGAATCTATATTCTACAAAACATTTTTTCTTGACGAAATAGAAATGAACGCGAATCTATATTCTACAAAACACTAGAAAATATTAGCGTAGGTGAATTTTTTTAGACTCATTTTAGACTGTTTTGTGGTTTCATCGAAAGTGAAAACACATCTCGAAAAGTGTGTAGCAGTGTCGATATAAATCTTCAACCTAGATGTAAAAATAGATACCGTGGCATAAATTAGAGAGAGCATTTCAGTACACCTCAAAAAAATGAAACCTGGACGGGTATCCTTCATCTCGAGGGGACGCAAGTTCGATTCTTGCTTTCATTATGTGAGTATGTGTTGGACATGTGATCTTTAAATTTTATTATCATCAATACACCTAAACGGTATAGTTCAACCTCACCCCCAGCCCAACCGATGCCCCTTCATGAATGCTTCACATTGATACCTCACTCGACCCCACTGGACCAGTAGACAATCCCCTAGCTCCAAAAAGGCTATTTCCATACCCTTCGGCCACCGCGCATGCGCAGAATGCCGATACTTCAACCCCACACCCAGCCCATCAGATGCCCCTTCATGAATGCTTCACTTTGATACCTCACTCGACCCCATCGGTCCATTAGTGGCTCCCCTAGCTCCAAACCGGCTATTTCCATACCCTTGGGTCACCGCGCATGCGCAGAATGCCGATATTTCAACCCCACACCCAGCCCATTACATGCCCCCTCACATAGGCTTCACATTGATACTTCACTCGACCCCACTGGACCAGTAGTCAATCCCCTAGCTCCAACACGGCTATTTCCATACCCTTCGGCCACCGCGCATGCGCAGAATGCCGATATTTCAACCCCACACCCAGCCCATTAGATGCCCCTTCATGAATGCTTCACATTGATACCTCACTCGACCCCACTGGACCAGTAGTCAATCCCCTAGCTCCAAAAAGGCTATTTTCATACCTTCGGCCACCGCGCATGCGCACAATGCCGATATTTCAATCCCACACCCAGCCCATTAGATGCCCCCTCACCTAAGCTTCACTTTGATACCTCACTCGACCCCATCGGACCATTTTATCTAGGGACTACTTTTTCTCCGCGGAAGCTTTTTCCCGAGACCGAATCACCGCCAGACATGACTGCATCACCGCGGATGAATACATTCTTGCACTCACTCACACCACCCACACACGCCGCCATCTTGAACCCAGCACCCACCATCCACACAGGCCGCCATTTTGAACCCAGCACCCACCATCCACACACGCCGCCATTTTGAACCCAGCACCCACCATCCACACACGCCGCCATTTTGAACCCAGCACCCACCATCCACACACACGCCGCCATTTTGAACCCAGCACCCACCATCCACACACACGCCGCCATTTTGAACCCAGCACCCACCATCCACACACGCCGCCATTTTGAACCCAGCACCCACCATCCACACACGCCGCCATTTTGAACCCAGCACCCACCATCCACACACACACACGCATGCGCACACAACCAATTGTGACGTCACCAAAGGTTCTGCGCATGCGCACTGACGCGCTAAATACTCAATTTCACCCTTGTATACTACTTGCGTTCTAAGCGTTTTCCCGGAATTAAATCTGAACATAATGTATGCAGATTTAGGGTAATATTATACGGCTCTGAGACCTTAGATGGTCTGAGATGCATTCTGAGCGATTCCCACGTCATTTGTCAAATATCAGTATTATATTTTATTCTCTTGTCATCTTGAAAACACAATAATAACGCTTTGGGCCTATATACTTCGTAGGCTAACCCAGTGGCATCGGAACGTGATTGAAAGTTGGGGGCTACTATCACAGCCCAACAGACGGGGATCCAGGGACCGCCTAGGCCCCGGAAGCTCCGGGGTCCTAGACAGCCGGAGATGCGTTCTGAACGTTTTTCCGGAAATAAAACTGATCATACTGCATGTACATTTATGATTCTATTTTCACGATTGTTTTTTCGCAATTATAAGCATGCATCGATATTGAAAACATCGCACCTCATGCCTTCATCCATTTGACGTTCTAGTTATATTTAAAACATACAAAACGATGACTTATAGTTCTTGGGAGGGAAACCAATATGCCTACAGATACGATTCATTCACACAAAGATAAAACAAGGAAATCCTCACAGCCCAACAGGCGAGGGTCCACGAGCCGTTTAGGCCCCGGAAGCTCCGAAGTTCCAGATCTCCAGAGACGCGTTCTAAGAGTTTTCCCAGAAATAAATTCGAACGTAATGTATGCAGATTTATGGTTCTATTTTCACGTATGTTTCGCATTTATAAGCACTCATCGATATTGAAAAAATCAAATTTCATGCCTGAATCCATTTGACTGTTTAGTTATATTTATCACATAAAAAGAACACATAAAAAACCGATGACCGTTACATGATGGAACATTAGAACCAATATGATAGCGATTCATTTACACAAAGCTAAAATGAGCGATTGTCACAGCCTGACAGGCGAGGGTCCAGGGGCCGCCTAGACCCCGGAAGCTCCAGGGTCTCCGAGTTGCCGGAGATGCGTTTTACCCGTTTTCTCGGAAACAAATCTGAACATAGATATAGATTTTTGGTTCCATTTTCACATTTGTTTCGCATAAACCCGCATCGATATTGAAGAATATGCCGGACTCCATTTGACTTCCTGGTTTGACACAAACAAAACGGGCCTTTTACACACCACTACACGTCTTGACACTCTATCTGTAATTTTTATGTTTTTTTTTATTTTATGTTTTTATGTTTTTATGCTTTTTTTTATTTTGTTGTTGTTTTTGTTTTCTCTGTTTTTGTTTTTTGCTTTTTGTTTTTTCTTTTGCTTTTTCTTCTGTTTTTTTTTGTTCGCACCGGACGACCCCCCCCCCCCCCTAACGACGCCCCTGATTCACATGTGTGATCTACTATGGGATTGGTAAGAAATATTAAACTAACATCTGTGACCCTGCAACAAATTTCACAGAAAACATTGGAAATGATTGATAAGATTCCCTTATACGAAGGAATGACCGTGATGATCATATATCGGAATAGAAGATAGAGTCTGGAGAAATTGGAAAATCAAGGTAATACACTGATTCCCACTCATTGTGTCAAATAGCTAGTCATTTACCATGTTAACACTTAGCGTATACATACTAGATAGGAAAACGCTTAGAATCCATTGTAAGTGAACACATTTTGCTAAATTGCATTTGCCCACAAATTTACCCATAAATGATCAAAACAATTTAATTTTATTGCTATCAACTTGTATTTTGTTTTTTCTTGCTTTATATGCATGGAGCCAATTCGAATTTACAAATGGTAAATTTAACCATAGCAAATGCTTGAATTTGTCTCGAAAACTATTTTCAAGTCATTATTCGACAAAAAATACCTCAAATTGTCCTTAATATTTCATTTCAGAAGTGGCATCCACTTGTTTTCAAAACCCCATCAACAAGGATCTAATTTCGTATGATTGTACACTTGTTACAAGCAATGTCATATAAAGCTTATTATGAATGACCGTTCGTCTATATTGTGTACGCGAAATACTGAAAGTCAATCAAATTTTTGATGTAGATTTTGTAAGACATTATCCTGTATTTATATACGGGTGTATATCTATTCTATTCCTGTGTGTTGTTCTGCCTGAATGTATTTTGATTATGGACTTGAAAATTATTACTGATTGTCGTCTGATGCTTGCAGTAGACCCGAGCATTTTCACTGGATCTGTTCCTAAATGTTTGAAAAATTCTATTTCTTTTTTTACTTATAACATTTTTTCTTTACGACATACCTCAGTATCGAATGCGCCAAAGTGTTCCTATTTCGTATCATTTTTGTGCATTTGGTTCACCCGTGTTGGCAGAATATATTTGTTGACATTGTATCCCTAAGAGACTTCAATTAATTAATGGTGGACGTTTAAGTTAAACGTGTTCAACCGAATGCCAACTCGGATGCCTGTGGAGCGTGTGACACTGTTCAAAGTTAATTGAGGTTTTATTCGGTGAAACCGAACTAAACAAATATAACATTGGTGACTTTCTCCTCTCACCACAAAATAGTCGTTCTAGGCCAACAACGTCAACCACAACAAAAAATTATATGCACCATGTAATTTATTGATTTTACAGCATAGAGTAGGTCACAGAAATTGATGACTGGCGATATAATTAGGCCTACTTATATTTTTTAGATCTATGCGCACTCATAATATTCGCAGAAATGGTTATGTCGCACTGTTTCTTTTTGCTCAAAGTCTCGGAATACGCATGTTTAGTATTCCTGTGCAGAGGCGAAGACATAATTTGGAAGTCGTCCGTGTGGCGAGAAAAAAGTCCATACACAGAGAATTTGGTAGGACCATGATGCCACTCATAGTTATCAAAACGTATGATTCTGTATTATCGATTTCTATTCTGTGGCAAAAACGTACTGGATTCCGAATATGAAGATTTCCACTGTTTTCATTATGTTTTCATCATCTCGAAACATCAGTATTGCCGGAATCCAAAATAAGAAATCGCGGAGTCATTGTAGAGTTCCAGATTGGTTTAGTAATGGAAGAAATAGCATGGCACAAAATTGCATTCTCTTCGACTTAGCATCTGTGCAACTTGAACTTAACCAAAGAACGGTTGGCATCGCAACATTTGTGGGTTAATTTGAAATAGCTCTTTCTACCACAGCACCCCTGTACTATTGAGCTGTACACTTGATTTCCGCAACAGCGTGCTTTGGGAGCCTTAAACCTGACCGTTCCCTCACAGCAAATTTGTACCAGCTTGGTGTACTTCTTCCCCTTGCACCTTGCTACAAAGAATAAAAAAGAGACAATCTTCAGTGAAATAGAATTTCTCAATATATGCATCCAATCTACGAATAAACCTTCCAATAACAGTATATCCTATTGTCCCACAATCTGATTAAAACTCAGACTGAATAACCGCTCCTCTATCGGACATGTCGCTAATTAAGATCGGGGACAGTCTGTATCTGAAATCTGTCGCGCATGTCAGACTGGCGACCAATCACAGTCCAACTTCAACGGGCGAATAGGTGCCTATCCGATTATTTCTATTGTGAACGAGGCACAGAAATGATAATTACAGAAGACAGAACATTGTAATTGTACTATGATGAAGGATTTGAAGATATTCGTCTGGACATATGATAATGTTATAGTGGTGGATTTTGCTACGGAGAGATTCAACTGAAGCCATTAGGGATATACGGTTTCTCGGTGATCGAGTGGTCTGAAGCGCTTCGCTGGCGACCGCTAGCCTCACACCGCTGAACTGACACGGGTTCGCGCCCAGCTGGTCCATGTGTGAAAGTTTGTCAGTTACTTGCCGAGGGCGGGCTTCCTCCACCGACCAACTGTCTCCATGTGAGTAAAACAAACTTGATCGTGACATCAGCCAAATCTCTCTCTCTCACCCCCCCCCCCCCCCTATACCATCATTAGGTATAACGCTTCTTTGGCAATATAAGGCAGATTGTATTCACGAAAGCAACTGTTATCTTCTTTTCCTACGAAGTAGGCTACAGATCGCAAATTGTCCGGTAATGAGTGATTGAGTCAGTCCATCCGAATCCTTTCGTCGGCAAAATAAAGAGAACCGTTGACATTATAACCTTGATTTTTGGCATGAACGAGCATTAGGGCATTGTTACCAGCTAGTTCTGATCTGAAATAATTCTGATTAAAATTAGATTTATAATTAACACTTCAGTATATTGTTATATATATGTAAGCTGTAGCCTGTAACGTGTATCTATTTCACATCCAAACATGTCATCATTGCCAAGAAAACTTTGTAGTCCGTTTTGCTCCAGCGTTTTATCGCATTTAATGAGTAGGCCTATCAGTTACTCTCCGGCTAAAAATACCCTACTGCATATACCCTAAAAAATTCAGCGCTGTTTGCACAACGAAGCTGAGGTGGTTTAACGTTTATCATAAAGAAAATCACCGATCAACTGCCATAGAATATAATGTGAAACAAGGAAACCGGAATAGTACATTCATCAGATTGCCGATACCCAAAATGTGTTGTCTCATATATCTAGATAACAACGTGATGTAGAGACGCTATTTATTCGTCTTTGTACCGATTATGCTCAGGAGAATCACATAGAATCATTATTATCTTGTGCATAGAAGGTGTTGGTCTCGAGTTGAATCACCGTAAACTACATAAATGCTACCTTTCTATACTATAGTACTATATATAAAAATTTGGTGTATTGTTGGGAAAATAATGTGATTCAAAAAGTTGTTTTGATCCTGGACAAGGGCACTAAAAACCACTAAAGAGATGTAGATGTATTTTCACACGTAAAGCTTGAAATCTAGTGACCCTATATTATTCAATCTGTTTCCTTTAAAAAAAAAATGTAAAATTAAATCGGTGATCGTTATTTATTTTGGAATGAAGGCGCATTAGGAGACTGTTACCAACAAGTTCTGAGCTGACCTATTTTTGATGGAAATTTCTGATGATTTTTTGATGAAAATCAGTGGCGATTCTGACTTGGGCGGTGCCCATCTTAATATAGGCAGGATTTCAACTGGGGGTGGGGGTTTCCAAGAGTTCAGTTCGCGTTCGAGTCCTAATGCCTACTGTACTTCGTAGGTCCTGTGACGTTAGTCACACTGCTCATGTAGATTAACACGCAATCATATTCCCGGCTAAACAACAGTAGATATACACAGACAATAGAGTATAATTACAAGCGATCGCTTAGCCAAACGACGCATGCACAGGCGATTTACTAAGGCGTGGGCACCATATATGGAGGAAAGTTACTTAATGCTCGTCTGTGCCTCACCACTGCTGGGAAAGTAAGCACAATCACAATGTATTGACACATGAAACGTTGGACTGGTCACATGAATTAAAACTCGCACATATCCCCGCTAGCCTGTGCATGATCTTTCCTACGCTGTTCCATAAAGTAATTAACGTTAGGGTGGACAACCTGCTGGAATTTTCAGATCATGTTCCAGTATATTATTCAGTCTGGGAAGTGTTCATGTTGCAAATAAAATTAGAGAAGATCATACTCTTTCAAAAATTTCTTGAGATAATGCAAAACATTATCAATTTTTAAATGTATTGGATAGTCACAGTCAGAAATTGGATAAAATTATAGACCAATTATCTCATGATGTGAATGATATAAATGTGATTGTGACGAAATTTACAAACATCTTGTTTGAATCAACTTTTAGTGTCTGTGGTAAATTAAGTCATGTAAAGGGAGATAGTCATGTAATAGGCAAGGACACAAACTATGTGACGAGAAATTTCTGCTTCTTGGTTTAGCAAGTCCTGTCAAAGTGCAAAGTTAAAATTTACGAATGCCCGCAATCGTTTTCGCAGAGAAGGATTGGCATATAAAGATGAATTAATTAATGCTAAAAGAGAATATAATAAAGTTACGAGAAAACGTAGGTTCAGTTTTCGCGTAACTTTATTATATTCTCTTTTACCATTAATTAATTCATATTTATATGCCAATCCTTAATGAAATTAATTCATATTGAGCCTGATCAATTATACCTGCTGGACCTAATATTGAGCTTGATCAATTATACCTGCTGGACCTAATATTGAGCCTGATCAATTATACCTGCTGGACCTAATATTGAGCCTGATCAATTATACCTGCTGGACCTAATATTGAGCCTGATCAATTATACCTGCTGGACCTAATATTGAGCCTGATCAATTTTACCTGCTGTACCTAATATTGAGCCTGATCAATTATACCTGCTGGACCTAATATTGAGCCTGATCAATTATACCTGCTGGACCTAATATTGAGCCTGATCAATTTTACCTGCTGGACCTAATATTGAGCCTGATCAATTATACCTGCTGAACCTAATATTGAGCCTGATCAATTATACCTGCTGGACCTAATATTGAGCCTGATCAATTATACCTGCTGGACCTAATATTGAGCCTGATCAATTATACCTGCTGGACCTAATATTGAGCCTGATCAATTATACCTGCTGGACCTAATATTGAGCCTGATCAATTTTACCTGCTGTACCTAATATTGAGCCTGATCAATTATACCTGCTGGACCTAATATTGAGCCTGATCAATTATACCTGCTGGACCTAATATTGAGCCTGATCAATTTTACCTGCTGGACCTAATATTGAGCCTGATCAATTATACCTGCTGGACCTAATATTGAGCCTGATCAATTATACCTGCTGGACCTAATATTGAGCCTGATCAATTTTACCTGCTGGACCTAGAGCCTGATCAATTATACCTGCTGGACCTAATATTGAGCCTGATCAATTATACCTGCTGGACCTAATATTGAGCCTGATCAATTATACCTGCTGGGCCTAATATTGAGCCTGATCAATTATACCTGCTGGACCTAATATTGAGCCTGATCAATTATACCTGCTGGACCTAATATTGAGCCTGATCAATTTTACCTGCTGTACCTAATATTGAGCCTGATCAATTATACCTGCTGTACCTAATATTGAGCCTGATCAATTATACCTGCTGGACCTAATATTGAGCCTGATCAATTTTACCTGCTGGACCTAATATTGAGCCTGATCAATTATACCTGCTGTACCTAATATTGAGCCTGATCAATTATGCCTGCTGTACCTAATATTGAGCCTGATCAATTATACCTGCTGGACCTAATATTGAGCCTGATCAATTATACCTGCTGGACCTAATATTGAGCTTGATCAATTATACCTGCTGGACCTAATATTGAGCCTGATCAATTATACCTGCTGGACCTAATATTGAGCCTGATCAATTATACCGGCTGGACCTAATATTGAGCCTGATCAATTATACCTGCTGGACCTAATATTGAGCTTGATCAATTATACCTGCTGGACCTAATATTGAGCCTGATCAATTTTACCAAGATTTTAAAGCTATAAGCAAGCTGTTACAAAGATCCGGTCATGCTGGTGTATTATTTATACACGTACTGATAATTTTAATACTCATGTAGAAGAACTTGATAGATTAATAACCCATGATGAAATAGATTCTGCCATAGACAAACTGAAAAGGAATAAGGCATGTGGCCTAGATAGATTGCGCTCTGAGATTTTCATAGCAGGACAAACTGTGTTAACTCCATACTTAGTTAGAATATTCCTACGAAGTAGGCTACAGATCGCAAATTGTCCGGTAATGAGTCAGTGTCAGTCAGTCAGTCAGTCAGTCCATCCAAATCCTTTTGTCGGCAAAATAAGGAGAACCGTTGACATTAGAACCTTGATTTTTGGCATAAACGTGCATTAGGGCATTGTTACCAGCAAGTTCTGATCTGAAATAATTCTGATTAAAATTAGATTTATAATTAACACTTCGGTATATTGTTATAGATATACATTGTGTATGTAAACTGTAGCCTTTAACGTGTATCCTATTTCACATCCAAACACTTCATCATTGACCACATTCAGGTCAAATTACCCACTGCTGCTAAAAACATGAGCAGTGTGACTAACGTCACAGGACCTACGAAGTAGAGTAGGCATTAGGACTCGGAACGCGAACTGAACTCTTGGAAATCCCCGCCCCCAGTTAGAATCCTGCCTATATTAAGATGGGCACCGCCCAAGTCAAAATCGCCAGTGATTTTCATCAAAAATCACCAGAAATTTTCATCAAAAGTAGGTCAGCTCAAGACTTGTTGGTAACAATCTCCTGCTGCGCCTTCATTCCAAAAATAAATATAACGATCGCCGATTTAATTTTACAATTTGTTAACTAAAGAAAACAGATTGAATAATAAAAAAGTTCAGTAGATTTCAAGCTTTACGTGTGAAAATATATCGATCTCTTTAATGGTTTTCAGTGCCCTTGTCCAGGATCAAAACAACTTTTTGAATCGCATTATTCTCCCAACAATACAACAAATTTTTATATATAGTACTATAGTGGAAAGGTAGCATTTATGTAGTTTACGGTAATTCAACTCAAGACCAACACCTTCTCTGCACAAGATAATGATTTCATGCCATTCTCCTGGGCATAATCGGTACAAATACGAATAAATAGCGTCTACTTACTTTATCTAGTTAAATTCTACCCAAAGAAAATAAATTAAGATACTTTAAACATGCCGTCATGGCTTTGTTTCACCCCCAGTAAACTGTTATCGTTGTTGCTCACGCAGACTAATCTGAAGGATGATGCCACATCTTTCTTTCTTCGGCTGACTTAATTGGTTGATGTATATTTCACCACCAGTGCGTAACTGTAACTTGACATGAATTTGACGCCTGATGTGGTCTGTGAGGAAATGTTTCAAGGATGTGAAATAGGATACACGTTAAAGGCCACATGTATCTCTAACAATATACTGAATTGTGTGTAGGCTGGCAAGTTGGTAATAGCAGTGTAGTTAAATGCACTAACAAATGATGGAAAATTAGCATTTCCTATTTCATTATCCCATCACGTTTTGTACTGTGTTATATATACAGTGAAACATATAGCCAAGGGTTCCCGATGGGCATGACAGTGCACTCGCTGAGCTATCAATAAATAATAAAAAAAATAATTATAAATCAAATTCTCAGCAGAATTCGGGCAGCTCAGAACCTGTTGGTAACAATGCCCTAATGCATATTCGTGCCAAAAATCAAGGTTCTAATGTCAATGGTTCTCCTTATTTTGCCGACGAAAGGACTCGGATGGACTGACTGACTGCCTGACTGACTCACTCATTACCGGACAATTTGCGATCTGTAGCCTACTTCGTAGGAATACCCTGTCATTGATCCCTTTCCACTATTAAACAGAGAGTGTGTGACTTGGATTCAAGGGTTAAGACTTTGGAGGGAAATACAATTTTGACAGCAGAAATATGACCCCGCCATTTGCTGATTAGAGCGATAAAACAGGGTAGGCTAAATGGACCCTTTTCAATGCAGTATTTCTTGGCATGTATGTGAAAATAGGAGGACATGCTTTGGGTTTTTTTTGTACCTCTTGAATATTGACTATACATCACATTTGGATATAATTTGAACAAAAAATTACATGTGTAAACAAAATATGTCTAAATTTCTCTTGTCATTTCAAATCTTGATCCATTTTGATTCCCTGATTAGGGGATACAGAATCACTGCCACGGAGTGTGTTGGTATGTCACAGCAATTCCGATTCACACAACGAAGCTGAGGTGGTTTAACGTTTATCAATGAAGAAAATCACCGATCGACCGCCATAGAATATAATGTGAAACAAGAAAACCGGAATAGTACATTCATCAGATTGCCGATGCCCAAAATGTGTTGTCTCATATATCTAGATAACAACGTGATATAGAGACGCTATTTATTCGTCTTTGTACCGGTTATGCCCAGGAGAATGACATAGAATCATTATTATCTTGTGCATAGAAAGTGTTGGTCTTGAGTTGAATTACCGTAAACTACATAAATGCTACCTTTCTACTATAGTACTATATATAAAAATTTGTTGTATTGTTGGGAAAATAATGTGATTCAAAAAGTTGTTTTGATCCTGGACAAAGGCACTGAAAACCATTAAAGAGATGTAAATGTATTCTCACACGTAAAGCCTGAAATCTACTGAACCTATATTATTCAATCTGTTTCCTTTAATTAAAAAATTGTAAAATGAAATCGGCGATCGTTATTTATTTTTGAATGAAGGCGCATTAAGAGACTGTTACCAGCAAGTTCTGAGCTGACCTACTTTTGATGAAAATTTCTGGTGATTTTTGATGAAAATCACTGGCGATTCTGACTTGGGCGGTGCCCATCTTAATATAGGCAGGATTTCAACTGGGGGTGGGGATTTTCAAGAGTTCAGTTCGCGTTCGAGTCCTAATGCCTACTGTACTTCGTAGGTCCTGTGACGTTAGTCACACTGCCATGTTTAATTACTTGTACACCAATTTAATACACCCAGATAGCTCGGCTAACGGTATTATTACGCCTATCCTTAAAAAGAGCGATAAGGAAAATGTGGATAACTACATGTATAGGGGAATAACCATGATAAGTGTTTTTACCAAACTACATGTATATTCTGTTGTATTGAATGAAAGTTTGTATCTTTGGGCTGAGAGCAATGTCAACATTAATGATTACCAGTTTGGGTTCAGAAAAGAAAGGAGTACTTCTGATTGTGTGTTTAGTTTATATAATATTACATTCAGTGCAGTGAAAGAAAGGGATAGCATTAACTGTGATTTTGTTGATTATCAACAGGCTTTTGACTATGTTAATAAAACTACTCTTTGGCATAAATCGTTACAAACTGGTTGTAGGACTAAATTAGTTAAAGCTATTAAAGTGATGTATATATCTGTTAAGGCATGTATTAAGTCCTGTGGGAATTTATCCAACTTCGATCAAAATACTGGTCTACAACAAGGGGAACCATTGTCACAGATATTATTTTCACTATACATTAATGACTAATGTGAAGAATTTATGAGTGATGTTGATAAGGATATTATTTATGGTGAATTTCAAATATTTGTTTTATTGCTTGCTGATGATGCTGTGATTTTTCTAAAACACCAGAATGTCTACAGTTGCTACTAGATGAATTAAAAGTATATTGTGAAACTTGGGATCTCACTGTTAACATTCCCAAAACCAGAGTGGTGGTGTTCGGTACCCATAAATGTAATGATAATTGTATGTGGGTCTACAATGGTGATAGTCTATGGATTGTTGACAGTTTCTGTTATTTAAGTATAAAACTTAAACATAATCTTGTAATGATAGAGGTACCCAAAATGTTAATTGAGAAGACAAAAAGGCAGTATATATGCTAAAGTATTGTTTCAGAAAGCTTCATGCAGATATTACCAACTTCAACTTCAACTTTATTTCACCCTGGTCACGTTGTGACATAAGAGGTTACAATATGTACAGTTTAGAAAACATACAGATGCAGTTGGGGGCCTAATTTTATCAAACAATAACAAAAATACATGGTACCATTAAGGTGGAATTATATTATGTGGCTGCGAATTATATGGATGTGCTGATATAAAAGAAATTGAGGTTGTCCATATGCAGTATTTAAAGTAACGTCTTGGATTACATAGGAGTACCCCTAACACGGGGAATTTGGAAGCTTTTCTATAGCAACTGATATAAAAATAGAATTAACTCATTATTGGTCAAATTTAGTTAATAATACGTCGGGCTTGGTATATAATTTATACTTATGTCAGACGAATTCCACAATTCTGAAGTCTATATATAATGGGAGTAAAGGGGTTAAGAAGCTTTCAGAATCTACTGATTATGGCTATTTGCTTGTGAATGAGGATTGTTCAGTGTCTACATATTCTAATGTAAAGCGAACCATTAAAGAAAGTTTTATTCAGAATTGGTCATAAAAAAATAATACTTCCTCTAGATTTGATATGTATATTAAATTCGTTATTGTTTTTACTCAAGCAAATTACAACATTTTGTTCTGCTGATGTAGGATGGAAGCTCCCGAAAATATTGAATAAAATATATTCGAGGAAAGGTATGCCAGTCCGTTGTTTAGTGAATGTATATAAAATCAAGCTATGAACTATGACCTTTTTAACTTAAATTTTCGTTTGCGGCTGCCAAACACATATCACTTCTCGTACGGTTTTGATCAAACTCTGCATCAAATATGAGAGCAATTAATGTGGATCATGAAAATACTGTATTTATTGAAAATTAAATTTTGCATGTGGTCGTTTCTGGTTAAATAAAGGCCCATTAGTTGCCCATTTAGTGGGCTTTTTTGTTCCTAAAACTTCGACATGGAAAATTTCTCACAAAATCTAAATTCCGCTGAAATCATTTCAGAATTAACGAAATTTAGAGTGATTTTTAAATAAACTGTTATGAATTGGCGACACCACATTAAAGTTCAATTAAAGTTCAATTTATGACACTTCGAAAAAGTGTCCAAATTTATCGATTCGAGGTTTTTATTAAAACAATTATGTAATTACATGAAACTAGCGAATGTAATTATGAGGTTTATGACGTCCTTGATTATCATCAATTAGCATCAGATGAGTTATTTGTTTGAGCGGATCTGTTAATACAGCCCCCGAGCTGGCGTGTCTCTAATTTCGCTTAAGCCGGTGCTACGTCCCAGAATCGACCGTATTCTCGGGCCCGAATTTGAGGTGCCGAGGGAAGCTTTCCTGTGGAGTCATATGGTTGATTTTTAGTCTCCAGAAGTCGTCAGTTTCCCCCACCTCTTGCATATCGCTGCAATTCTGAAAGCCACAGTGGTGAATTCAAGCCTGGATGCATGCCTGAATACACCTGTGTTCTTAGGGCCGTATATTCTACGAATATATTACAGATGAGTTATTAAAAAGTCGTCATAGCTACTATAACGTCTACTGACGCTAGTGACGATAAACAACAAGCTAGTTTTGCGAAAAGGCCGCCGATGAAGAAAACTGTTGGGGGGGGGATGTCTAGTTTTCGAGCAAATGGAAGGGGACAGTACTGCACAATTATAGCTCGATTCTTGTCTCCAAATTAACTGAAAATGAAATAACAAGTACAGTTTCTAAAAAAATCTAGATACAAATTTTCACCTGTCTAACATTAAGCAGCCTTCCATTTTGTGCAACTTGTTGTCAACATGTTGCCTAAGTACTGATCAGTCATCAATTTTCTAAAAAATAAAATACTCACAAAAGAAGAAACCAGCGGTCTCAGTTACCAACAGGAAGGTCATCAACAGGACGATCGCAGTAGATTTCATCTTGATTTGCTGTAATAAATAGAAATAGTTAAAAAGAATGCGATATTATGCTGATACTGTACCACGGTGTAGCATATTAGTTATTCAGGTTTTCCCCCGGGTGTATGGAAAGTTACGACCCTCCCTAAAACTCATACACCCTTCGGCTTGACGCCGAAGGGTGTATGAGTTTCAGGGAGGGCCGTAACTTTCCATACACCCGGGGGAAAACCTGAAAACGAATTCATTACCCCTCAAGCCTTTTTATCTTGTAGTAAACATGCTGGAAAAGGCCTGTCATTTATAACCAACGGTACAACGGACAAATCCAACGGGTCATTTCGGTTACGAAACTGTCCGCATTTTACTACGGCACTGTGAGAAAGGCGAGCCACACACAATCCATTCAATCTGCTTTCGACTTTTATTTTTGACACGTTTTGGGTGAGTGAAGTGTCGAAAACTTCAGTGAAAATATCACCATTAAATTTTGACGAGTGAGCGAAAGTTATTCCATGGATATTGAGATATGGTCACCTGAACTTTCGAAGCGAGAGCGTCGTTTCCAGTTGCACGTGAGTTGTTTTTCACATACTCCGAGTAGCAAGACATCACTCGGGGTGTATGGGTTTATACGACCCGACCTTTTAACCAATCACAATCCAGATATTGAATACAAATTTGCTTGTGGGGGTAACAACAGTATATATTCCCTTTTCAAATGTAATGATATAGATGGATGTAATTATATCAGAACACATAGATTCATCATTACCATGTATAGAGATAGAAAATACAGTATATATTTGTATGTAGCATACATGACAACAAAACGTGCATTAGAATGATAAACATATCTACACGGTGCCTGTGAATGATCACGAATGAGAGATCGTCTCTCGATCATTCATAGCACTAACTGAGGTAAGAACACCCACCCCCAAAATATCACTAATATATAATATAAGCTATGAAACGATTTGAACATCCATTTGAATAAATGGACAATGGTCTTAGACAGTATGACCATCATGATGTCTTTGAGAATATGACCAGCACGAAGGCTTTGACAATACGACCATCATGAAACCTTTACGGCATCATAGTAACAAAGGTCTTTGACAATATGACCATCATGAGGTATTTGACAATATGACCATCATGCAATATTTGACAATTATGTGTGCGAACGTTATTTAATGACGACGGCTGGTTAGTGAATGTCAGATTTATTGCTTGTATCTGGAAATACACATTGTATTCTAAATCCTGGGTTACATCTCTATACAGGCAGAAAAAATTGTAAAATCTTTAGTGATGAAAGTTTCAACGGTTGAAATGTATAGTCCAGTCTGTCTAAAGGGGTCGCAAGATAGTGGCCTATTACAGGTGGTGAGTAGAGTCGTGTTGAATCTATTACATGAAGTCCAATAATTTGTATGTGTTATTATAAATCAAGGTACTATTTATATGGATTTCTAAAATTTCAACTGCTTTGCTGTGTCCAAGGTATATCTTCATGATCAGCATGGGTATTTGAAACGTTTAATCCCAGACCCGCCAAGGCTCCATGAGTAATTTTGTGGTGATCTGTATCGAAGCCAAAGGATTATTGTTTAAATCAAGCAACCGATATCGGGAAACATTTTACTATCATTTTCAAAAATATCATCGGCATTCAACGCTGATTACCTATGACAGATTGTACTAAACGCAATCCGCCGCGTTTTAAGAAGCTAATTAACGAAGTTGTGTGACAAACAGGAGATTCATTTATTAATCTATCTGTATACACAATTAGTGAAAAAAAAATTCGTTCTTTTTAAGGTTATGTAAACGCAATAAATCTTCCTACATACGAAGTGTACGGTTATGCTGAAGCTTGTACTAATTTGTGTCTATGAAACTCTAAGGCTGTGAACTATCACGAAGTTCTAATTATAAATACTATGACAAATCGTGTTTCAAATCTAGAATCTGATCCCTTTCGTATTCATTCACCAAATATTTTATTCTCATACATGATTTGCTTCTTCTAGATTATCATGATATAGATGGCATATGTCTACAAGGACTGGGTTTGAAGAAAACAACACAATGTTTAGCGTTCTCTGGAATTTGTTTCTTTCAATTACAGCATTCACAAAAGAATTTTCCGGTCTCGTTCTCAGTTTCAGTGCATTTTTATTGCGTTCTTGGGGAAATTCACTTTTTAATTTTCCGTTCTGCAAATATTTGAATCAACTTCGTATATTTAATCAGGAGGTTATTCGACAAGGCTATGTCACCAGGCGCCTCAACAAAAAAAATCCAGTGTTTGATGATAAATATCACCCACTGATGTCAAAGTACGCTCGGAGTGTGCAGGGTCTTCGGCAGGTGTGAGTTTTGTGGACTACACGGACAGCGTGATATGCGGTCCACATATCAACACCCACCATCAAAATGGGACTGATATAAAATATACTCTAGAAAACGATTTAATCATCCATTTAAATAAAAGAACAACTGTCTTTGAGAATATGACCATCATGGAGTCCTTGCCAATATGACCACCATGAAGTTTTTGACAATATGGCCATCATGAAGTCTGGCCTGGGCTTTTTTGGGACCTGTTGTGGCAATTTTTACGAATTTATGCAATTTCTCCACAAAAATTGCATGATAAATTAGAAAATATTAATGTGATGTAAAATAAGATAATTTTTGCCCACTTCTCATCACGGAAAAGCAGAAATGTTGAAGGAATATGACAAAAACATCACTTTTCTGGTACCCCATTAACTTTCCTGTAATCTTACAAAATTCGGTTATCACTTGGTTCAACATGAATTGGAAAATACATAACAAGTTATTCAGAAGACAGATAACTGAATGTAATGAAAGCTCAGTTGTTGATGGGAATACTGTTGTGTTCCTAATCTAACATTTGCTATTTTGTGAAACAGCGGAAAAACCTCTTTGTTATGTTTGCATCGCTGAAAGAATAGTGAAACAGGATGATAGACTGCAACTAGTCTAGGCCAAGAAGAAAAATCGGTGTTGAAAGAATAGTGTTTCAGCATTGCATGGCCTGCAGTAAAATTGTCTAGATGGTGTGATATGATAGTCATCGGTCAAGCTAATTAGAACAACATATGGGCTCGAATGATCCAAACATAATCTTACCATACATTGGCTCTCGCTCCTGCTAACATTTCATTGGATTCATAGCAAACTTCAGATCCGACATTCGATATTCAATCGTCGTCCATGAAAGAATGTTCGCGTCAATTTTCGCGAAATAACTATTTCGTATGATAGTTGGCACCAATTTCAAGTGTGTAGGGGATGAAAATAATAAAAAGACAGGATGGTTTTCTACAAGAGAGAAGTCGTCAATGATGTCAGGAATACTCATTATATTGGTCCATTTCGCTTCTGTTTGCATAACCCCTGAGCAAAGCATCGGTAATTTCATAATGTCGGCCAATACGATCAAACAGAACAAATGCATTTTCGTAATTTTTTATTCAAAGGCTTGCTTTATCAGTGCTAAATCATCCAAATTATTTTATTTATAAATTAATGTTATGATTCAACGGAATGGTAAATAGTGCATGTTTGATTCCAAAAGTCGGCTTATATCTATACCAGTTCCAGAACAATATACCCTTTTCAATATATTATAATCATAATTCCAATACACAGTAATGGTGTCAAATATCTAAGTACACAATTTGAGACTATATTATTTAATTGCGTCTTTTTCTTACACTCTAAGCAATTACCGTAAAATATACGTTGGGTTACCGTTTATTAGGCGGTATTCTACCGTATATTCGAAGTTACGGTCGAATGCCGTGGAATATAGTCAAAATACGGTAGAATGCCGTAATTTGAAACGAGGTCACATAGGAGATGATCGCCTGACCCATTAGTGCTCTATTTCGGTGTAGATTTGTCCCGCGCGAAGTTAACTGCCTTTGTGTTATACAGGCCACGTCTATTCGCCACGTCCGTGTGGTACCAGTTCAACACTGACCGACCAGAAAATGTCTATCACAGCCACCACAGATATCTTCGGTTTGAGATACAACGCATAATATCGGTAACTGTGACAAGGATTGGCAGGCAAGTCTGCAGAATATTAAGATATGATCGCTTTTGTACAGGAACTAAGTGTTTGTTTCGCAGTAGCTGAGCCAGTTTGTGCAACAACGCCAACAATGACGAGGACATGAACGTACTCTCCAAGTTACTGAACAACGAGTTGGAGACCTAAGTTTAGACAGATTCACGTTGACCATATTAACAAAGAAGTGTCAATTTTCTTGCTGAAATAAACATTCATCAATAAATATTACGAGATCCTCAAATGCAATCACCGTAAAATTTACGGTGTGACATCGTAAATTTTACGGCGACCGTGGAACAACACTTACGGTCGATGTTATTTTTACGGTATTGGTTGGCAGCCTGAGCTGCCGGTATTCTACCGTAAAATTCACGGGCAATTGCTAAGAGTGTAGGGAATTATAAGTTAACTTGTTAATAAGCACTTCGGGTTGACATCAGTCCGAAACTCTTTTTCAAGAATATGGCTCCACCGGGAATTTCATCGCAGCTGCCATCTTGGATTGGTTTATAGTTTCTGGTTGAGATTGTTCCAGAGTGTGGACAAATTTAGCTTCTTAGTCTCAAGATACCGAGATGGACGAAGGGGAGGGGAGGGGAAATGAGCACTTACTCCTCCCCTGCTGTACACCTGAACTTGATAGGTTGATATTTCTTGATATCATATTCAATAGATATCTCAGCATTGCGTATGCCATTAGCTTCAATTAGACACCCAGCTAGAAAACTCTAAATTTGGCACAATTATGAAATGTAAGCAAAAAAATATATTGCCTTGAACAAAATGGCCAAAAAGAAGGAGGGTAACACATGCCATAGTTTGCATGTAGACATAGCCAACTATCATTTAAAGCAAACAATTGCATTTGAGAGCAGTTTACCGGATTGTCTGTCTAATTGTAAAAGCTGTTAACTTACCAGTTCTTGAGGACTGTTCAGAAGATAAAAGGCACGCTGGATACCTCTGCAGAGTTCCACAAATTGTGTTGATGTTTGTCCACGATTCTCGTGCTATTTATACATGACACCTGTAAAACAGGAAAACACCCTCAAACAACAAACAATGCAGTCTATGTTAGGTAATGCACAGTAAAAACATAAAAAATTGATAGTTGCATCGGATTGGACAAGAATCCGTGAATGCCAACCATATATCCTGATCCTTCAAGGAAATTTATTAAATGTCTCTTTTTTGTTTTAATTCTTCTGGAGACCTCTGTTGCGTCGCAAATTCCCTTTGTTCATATGGTACAGGACATGGGTTACAGATGTACAACTTCCCTTGTATTCTAAATGTTTACCCAAACGATCAGTTGATAATCAGGTATGACAATGAGAGAAATACTTACACAGATTTACCAGGTCTTATCCGGTTAATTTAAGATCCAGTATTGGGTCAAACTGTTGCATTGTCATTCACACAAGGAAACTACACATTGTCAGCCGTACAGTGGCATCGAACGGGACATAGGAGAGGGAAATTAAAGTTTTTCAATTTCAGTTTATTGTCAGAAAAACAAAGTGATGAGATATGATTTCCTTATACCGAAAGTATGGTTTTTATATTTGTCAGACAAGATGTCCAGAGATATTTACTTAAGATTGGATTACACTACACGAAAATCTCGATTTGATATTATTTAATATTACCACTAAATATAAGGTGAATATAACTGTTATATTTGCAAAAGTTTAAACGGACCTGTAAATATTAACATATGTGGATATAATTTGCATGCTTTTAACATACACATCAGGGCCATGGTGTACGTATGGTGTTTAAATGGAAAGACAAATATAGACAAATGTATTTAAACGACAGTTCAACACAGAACATATATGGTATGATATTGTATTACCTACTGTAGTAAATAAATATCGTTGCTTCATTATTTGCCAGTGTTGTAAATGTGCATCATTTGCCATATATTTCACTTATATGCGCCATACATTTTCTATTATATTTTCCGTTTGTGGACATTAGATATTGCAGCTTGGACAGGCCCTTATGACACAGCATAACGTACACAGTACAGAGTTATGCAAATAATTATATTTTATTCAATTATATATGCCACACTGGGACATCATGTGCAAATTAAACCGATTAATTTGCAGACTTTTAATATACGGCAGGTGAGTTGATAAATATTTCGGTTATATTTCACTCTGTGAGATTTGTACTTCGCAGGAAATTAAATGTAACAATACTATTCACCATATATTCTCTACTGCGTGGAACGGTGGCTCATATAATTGATACATGAGCAAAGTTATACCACATAGACAAATTTAATCAAACAGATGAGTTTTATTAACTAAACATTTACCAAATTGCAAATATAATCTCACATTTGAATAATATTTGATAGTATAATACAGACAACTGTATGTTATGGAAATGTAATCGTTTTATTTACAACGTTGCGACATCGATGTGAATTATTATTGCATGGTTCAGTAATAATTGCTAAGAATCGGTATAATTTGAACGTATCAGTAGCCTCAAGCACATTTCGAAAGCATTTGATGACACCGGGATTGAGCACCTGTGGTGACTGTTAAATGCTTATAGTTACTCAGTCATGATCTTGGTATAAATAGTTTAGGTAGCACTTCCCATATCGAAACGGATTATAAAAGTTGGCATAATTGAACACAAGCAATTATCATAGCCCAGCAGATAGTGAAATGTTATCTAGACAATAGATGCATAATCGAAGTTTATTAACTTGTATATACGGGTTTTTCTTATATAGTGCGATTTTTAACACACGGCAATCTGTATTTATATCCTTTATACTGATTTTCATAAAGTATGTAGTTAATACATTGTTAATACGAGTGCTTCATTATTTACAAGTCTGATGTGTTATGTGTACCTAAAACAAGTACATTAATTCCTTCCTGCAAATACAAAATAATTATGAAAATCCTCTATATATCATTCCTGGGAAACATATCTGGAAACATGATTTGAGGAAAAAAATCAGCCAGAATGAGCCGGGGAAGTTGCAGTTCGATATAAGACAGCTTTTGTTGAGTTTTATTCAGTTAGATCTGCCAGAAAGATGTTATCTGACAAGGTTGGTAAATATTTAGCTTGCTGGATTCAAGGATCATTGGTGATTATTTTATCATTGGTGTCTAATCGCTTTGTCACACTGGCATATTGTTAGCCTGTCTGTAGGCTAAACTTGAGCAAACAAATGTATGAGGCTTAATATATTATGTAACTTCTTATCGGATGCCTTCTCTTCTCAACATACAATTGTGGCTGATGAATCCAACTGTATTTCGTCACTGGACTTGTAGTGATTAGTGATGAAATGACTGGTCTTGAGTAGATAATGGTTCTGTTTTCGTCAACTTTTGTACAACACCGGAACAAAGCCTACCTATATCAATTTAACATTTCCATCAGCTACACAACAGAAACATAGCATTCTGACTACGACTCACACAGATTATTATATTGCTTGTATAGTGGCAGGCAAGATTACCAAGTAATACGATCATATTGTTCCGGTAATGGCAGTTATTCTGTTGATAAATTGCATAAATATGTTCATTCTTGCTCACTGTGATATACATAACATAGTCTTGTTACAGGCACATGCGATATGTCACGACCACAGTATGTCAGTTCGAAATGATAATTCGACCTAAAGCGAGACCAGAGCAACAGCTTCAGTGAACACTTTCAGAAGAGAAAAAATGTGACAAATTCATTGTATGTGCAGATTTAGAATTTTCCTACTGCTTTTGCTTTCTCATTCGTTTTAATATCACCATTTCAGATAATTGTGAAACCTCACCGATCCTGCATACCAACAAAGAGTGGATTCACTTAAATAAAACAACACTGAATGTTTGTTTTCGCCATTCGATATTCCTGTATAGCAGCGCGGCACTGCAATACTCATCGTCCCGAATCATTGTTCGTCTGACAAAGCCGAACCATGACAGAGAACGAATTCACCAGGACGAAGCATTGAAGCTCGACTCTGAATGTTTTGAGTTGATGGAAATAGAGAACTGATGATGACAAATATGAGAATAAATGAATGCAAATTGAAGAATTACTTTCTTTTATAATATTCCAAAGATAATTACGTCCCGTGTGGTGACGTCTACTATTTGTTTTCTACGTAACACGTTATGGAATATTATAAAGGGAGGCAGGTCTTCTCTTTCATTCATTTGTTATCATTTTAATCATCCTCAGTTCTCTATTTCCATCAACTCAAACATTCAAATTCAAGATCCCGTGGGACGAAAATCATAATATGCCGTTCGAACAGCTTCGTGGCCTCATGACCCTCCCGAATATGCCCATACACTGCGAAAAAGATTGTGTCGAAACCATTTTAGCACCAGAATTGAGAGGAAATTAACACAAATGGGTGTTAGAATAAACACAACTTTGTGGTGATATATGAAGTTTAACACCAAAGTATTTGAGCGAATCAAACGTCAGCCAATGTGATGTATATTTCGTCTCCTTTGTTTGAAGTTACATGTTCGTCTTCGTATATTTGTTTTGACTTTGGAGACCCCCGATGTAGTATCCTCTCGTAATTTCGAAGAGTTTGTCCTCCATCTTTTTATCCGCATGAACTAGGCCTTCCTCAAAACTGAGATACCACGAAGGTGGTGTATCACACACGAACGCCGTCCGTTCAGTGGCTCTCTTTTTAAAAGGACGTTTCGAGTAATAGCTGTACTGCTCACATATACATGCAGGGCTGGCAATCTTAGTAAATTAATATTCTATCAATGCTTTCCAATCTCTTATGCCGCTATATAGAACCTCACTTATTTCAGTTGAACTTGCTGCTCCGAGAGCCCATGAATTAACAGCCTTATAACATCACGGCCGTATTTGGACTAATCCTCTTACCCAAAGACCACATATCTATCTCGGATTATGTCGACACAATGACTGGACAGCGGCAAAATCAAAATGTATCCCGAGTTCTTCTGATTCGGCTTAGCCAATCAAAATTACTCCACCATTAATGTCTGCTTCAAAGCACTATGAATAAGTCTCAGGATTGGTTGTCGCTCGAGTTACTGCAAGCCGGTTAGATCCCACAAGCCAAATATCCAAATGGTGGAGCAGATGGGATTTAATGTTAATTAGATTGGCAGAGCTGGTTACCTGCATTATGGAGGGTGTGCATGCGGTACTTTCCACAAGCGAATTCGGGTTTGTTCATAAAGTGTTTCAAATCACGAGTTTGCTTGAGGAAAGAACATCACAAAGAACATCACATCAAAAGTAAAACTTTTGCACTTGTATCTAAGTTTTATTCATGTTCTATTTACAACAGTCATAGCTATCCGGATGCAAGGAAATCGAGAAGAAAGAATATACAAATAAAAATGGTATGATTTGCGATTTTCATCTTATATCCTAGCTGCGACCAAAGATGAAAGCAGAATCTAATATCGGCATACCAGTCAGAAGAATGTTATCGGCTTTACGAAAGCTTACCATGCCAAATCATCATGAATATACAAATTTTACTGTCCATTTTAATTAGTCGTCTACTTTGGAGCCTGTCAAAAATCAATTGTTATCTGCATAAATTTACTTTCTGTGCAGTGAGTAAAAAATTGACCTTCACAGACTGACCATCATTACTCCGTGATATTGATAATATATTACGCTTGAAATAAATTTGAAATTTTCTGCATATGAACTATGTACTATAGTTTGGTGCACCGGGGTTCATTACATAGAAAGACGTCATATTGTATTCGTGTTCGAGTTGACAAAGATTGATACCCTATAAAGTAATAACAGGTGGCTCCTGTGTGTGCCGTTTATATCCCTTGTGCAGTGAAATTGCCGAATGATAAACCGCACACACGTCTATGACCGTACGCCACATCTTTGACCTTTGTGTCCGTGAAAACGAACACAGTAGGGTATCTCCCTATGTAATTAAGCCCTGGTACATGAAACTACAGCAGTGGAGTTTTATTTATGGAGAGAATTACAAAGTTATTTCAGGCGTGAAACATCATCAATATCAGAGAGTAATGGTAGTCATTTTGTAGAGTTCGGTTTGTTATATACGCTGCAAAAAAAAACGAGTAATTTTTGCAGAGTTAGCTACGATATTGATTTTCGAGACGCTCCAAAGTAGACGACTAATTAAAATGGACAAACTTTAACACACAGTTTTACTCATTATTTGGCAGTCTAAACTATATACAGTTAAATAATAAATTTTACATAAAATCCAACTGACGAAACGGGAAGTAAACAAGAGCTGTACAAGTAATGTCACTGACCACAGCGTGCTGAAATTATATGTATCATATTGACGTACAATGAAACAATCATTTCCTAGCAGAAGTAGCAATAGTATGAAAAGGTGACATGTAAAAATCATCTAAGTTTCGAACTAACTATAGGTTTATTGTAATGACTATGCACATGCATAATGAGAAAACGACACTAATGTATAAAACGTTAAGGAAAACTCCAACGATCAAGTTCAATATCAAGAGAAGAAAGTATCGAATATTTAGATTGAAATTCCGCAAGTAAATACTACAAACGGTCGAGAGATAAAATATAGTCCAAAGAAATATGGAAATCATATATATATATTTTCGTTCAAGTTTTGTTTTCCATATTGTTTTTTATTTTTTCGAAATATTCAAAAGTTCAAAATGACGTTTCCTCGTCCTCAGAGTTGAGTGGACCGACCTGTAGAGCCCACTCGGGTGCATCATCTGGAGGCATTCTGGAGCTGCGCTCGCCCACTTTTCGGTCGCAATACGGTGCCCCTCCCCGGAGTTTAGCTGCAATCTTCCTCGCGCGCTTATCTTAAGCTGCATATGGTGCATATTATAGACCCAGACATACATGCATGGGGCATATTGTAGACCTACTTGTAATGGCATTCATCTGCAATATGTGAAGGAATTGTTTTTATGACAAAATATATAATCTATGTATGTATTAGCAGTGTACAATTGTGTGCTGTCCTTAGTGTTTTATGGGGTGGATGGAGGGTGTCGGGTTCCATGCTGCTTCAAAGATTTCTTCTTTGAAGTAGCAAGAATGTAACTTGTCTGTATGGCAAGCCAAAGTGCTTTTTATTCCGAATTTCCGATATGGGAAATTCTATTTCCGATATCAGAAATTGAATTCCCGATATGGGAAATTCTAATTTCCGATATCGGAAATTGCAATTCCCGATATCGGAAATTGCAATTCCCGATATCGGAAATAGAATTTCCGATATCGGGAATTAGAATCTCCCATATCGGAAATTCAGTGACAATTTCCGATATCAGGAATTCAATTTCTGATATCGGAAATAGAATTTCCCATATGGGAAATTGTCACTGAATTTCCGATATCGGAAATGAAAGCTCTGGAAGCTTTACTTAACCTAGAATTGCAATTTCCGATATCGGAAATTCAGTGACAATTTCCGATATCAGGAATTGAATTTCCGATGTCGGAAATTGTCTCCGAATTTCCGATATCGGAAATTGCAATTCTCGATTTCCGATATCGAAAATTCTAATTCCTGATATCGGGAATTGCAATTTCCGATATCGGGAATTGCAATTTCCTATATCGGAAATTGAATTTCTGATATCGAGAATTCAATTTCCGATATCAGAAATTGAAGGACATGAATTTCCGATATCGGAAGTTTTAATTCCGATATCGGAAATTTCAATTCCGATATCGGAAATTCTCGAATAAAAAGCACTTTGGCTTGCCATATGTCTGGGTGGTGCTTACATGGTTCGTGGCTAAATGACTGAAACAATGTTGACAGTTATGTTGAATCCTATGCACTCGCTCACTCACTTGTGTCAAAATATATTGTATATAAGCTTAGTCTTCCAGAATAATTGAGTAGTATATACTGTTAAATTTTGGGACATGAATTTTGTTTGAAACATGTGAACTAACAAACAGGGGCTTATTACCGTTGTTAATTGGTTAATTAGGTTGATTACACAAGGTGATTTATTCCCTACCTCGAACCCCCCCCCCCTGTAATCAACCTAATTAACCAATTAATAACGGTAACGTGGCCCTGTGGACTAACATGTAAATATGCATGATACAAGCGAAATGCAAGTGAGGGTTTTATGCAAGCGCTCAGTGTTGAATCGATCGTTTCACATTTGGATATCCCTTCTTGCACACGCAGGTGCTGATACCATCTTATCGGTACCCAAAATGGTGAAACCACAGAAATACGAAATGGCACACTTCAACAAATTTCAATTTAATGCTTTAACAATAAAAGTCTGCCTAGCACTGGCAGGTGCATTGAGACAGCAGTTCACATCTTTTTTTTTTCACCTATTCTTTCCTATCTATTTAACATGGGTTTGTTAACATGTAAGCTTATCACTTATCCTATTGTTCCAGAAAAGGACCATTTTGCTTACATTTATAATAATTCTGGCAACTTCAGGTCAAAGATAGACCAGTTATCATTATTAAAATATTTCCTATGGGCACATGTGAAAGGGAAGACAGTGGATGTATCAACTGCTGTACATGTAAACTGCTCTCTCAATGTGACTGCCAGTGATATTGGTGCAGCATTCACTCCGGCTTCTCGGTATATTGTTAAAGGAATAATTTGAATTTTGTGCAAGTGGGGTATTAGAGCTGACATATATCCCAGTTTAACCAAAACTGTCATAATTTTGTTTCTTTCGAAGACATGTTTTCACAAATTATTGTCAGTCAGTTTTCAGCTGAAATGACTAAGTGCAAGATCCATAAGACTTTCGACATTTGATTTATTTTCAATGAGCGCAATTAGGGAGTCTTCATCGATACCCAAATTAAAGAGGTGTGTCAGCTGTGGACATCTGTTCTAAATATTTAGAACAAATTTTATTTAACAATGTAATGTTGAAAAGTTATGTGCATATGGATAAAGTTTCATACATATGGGGAACAGTCCTGCCAGCATAGCTTAAACTGTTTTTCTCTTTAAAGAGAGGTGGAATATCATATCTAATTCCCGCATGCGCAGTTGAGAAGTATTATACTGAAAGGATATTTTGGGGTGCACAGGGGTAAATGGGCATCATATTGAAGCGGTCGTGGAGTAGACTACAACTGGGGGTTTTGAAATGGAGATGACGTCATGAAGAGTCCAGGAGCAGTAGCGAAGAGGGCATTTTTGGGGTGTGTTTGAGCTATACAGGGGCCATTCTTTCGAGGTTAAAAACTCTGACGTTGGGAGAATGACTAATTGTGTACTACTTGACCATGATGCATGGCAAGTAAAATTATGATGTCTGTTATTTGTCTGTGAAAGGGTGATTTTTATATAAATTTCACAGTGAAAGCTCCACATTTAGGCAAGGCCTTCCCCGTTTTTTTGGTTTTTTTGTTTTTTGTTTTTTTTTTTAATTTGAGCTGCAAGAAGCCCGTTTGGGAGTTTTTGACTCACCGTATATAAATCTGTCAGAAGGTCCGGTTACTCACAGGTGGTTTAAACAATATTTTATTTCAGTAATGGATTGGTGAACAGGACAAGCCTATACTAACACCTCCCCAGATGACAATGGATGAATTTACATAATACAAACAAGATGACGGATGGTAAATGGAACTAAAACAAAAGTTGTGGCAATAAAGAAAGGAATATATAAATATATAAATAAATACGCAGCTCTTGATAACAATTCCGCTAGACGGTTATTTTCTAGAAAAACATTTGCACTGGATTATAATTTTAAAATTCATGCATACATCTTCTCTCTGAAGTAATACAAAAATACTCATTACTGACAAATCATGAGTGGTTGGCAAACATTGACATTGACCTTTAATCAAATTTTCTAAATCTTTCAGATTCTATACAGAATTTTTGTACGCTGTTTTCTATCTCTACATTGGATTCGTCATTAAGATCTGGATTACCAAATAAGAGAGATATGTATGTAAGTCCAGGATATTGTACTAGTTCTAAGAACATAGTCTGTCTTTTTATGTTATAATTTGGACAGTGCAAAAGAAAATGCTCGTTGTCTTCATAAGGGTAACCGCAGTTACACACAGGCGAGTCTAGTATGAATCTATTAAATTTATGCGCATTCAAATCGCTACATGAAAGGCGCAGTTGTGCATGAAGAATCTGCCCTATCCTCAACCCAGAAAAGAATTGGCATGGAATTTTGTTGTCGTTCGATTTCAAAAACTTTTTGAATAATTTGTAGCTGTCAGCAGTTCTAATTTCAATGTCAAGCTCGTTCCACATTCTGGTTGTGGAGGGAATGAAAGACTTATAATACAGTTGCGTTCGACAATTAGGAACAGAAAGATCTGCAGCACTTCGAAGCGGGTATTCTGTTCTGTGCGACACTGTCTGCGGAACAAGTGAGACCAGGAAAGGATGACACATGCCAGTAATCATCTTATAAAATAAACTTAGTTTATGTCGGTTCCTTCGTTCCCTCAACGTGATAAAACCAGTTTCGGTGTAGAGCGACTCGTCACTAGTTCCGCGGACCGCGGGTATACACATACTCACAGGTATGTGTATTCCGATATGAATAACATGAGATAATAAATGTGCGCATTTTATCGAAATAAAATCAGATGATCCGAGCAAAAAAATTGTATTAGTTCCACCAGAGACCCTATAATAAATTATTATACATCTTTATTATAGGGTATCTGGTTCCACTATCCGTCTTATTTCATTTAAGGAACTATTGGCAATGCCTTTGTTCCACTGAGTCGAGACACTTTGTTGTCCCTAGATTTGGCTCTTGTACATGCATGCATTGTCGCCTGACCCTTACATCAAGTGTGAACCCTCATTCATATATTGTCTTTTTCTAAAGTAATATGACTTCATCATATTCTGTGATGTTTAATCTCACAAACTGTGCGCGAGAGTACACGCTTAAAACTAAGTGTCGAAACCTACTCGTAAAGTGTTGCAATAACCCTTTAAGTTTTATTTATTTTTATTTATTTATTTATTTATTAGATTCACCAAGTATACAGTACATAAATATTGAAAAGCCTAGTTGTGGAATATAATCATATTCTATGAATTACTTCGTATAACAACTAGTAAGTCATCGGCGGGAATAAAACCCCATGGGGCTTGTTCTATCCCTATATAAATAAATGATAATATTTCATTAAGCTACTTGTGGCAGGTGATATGTGATAAATGAGTGACTGACTAAATGCACACTGTGGCAGAATTTTTAATTATGGCGGCTACGTTCAATTAAATATGCTTTCAGCTTTGATTTAAAAAGAGATGATGAATTCAAATGTTTTATCGTCGAGGGCAGATTGTTCCATTCCCGAGGTCCTGATGTTTTGATAGAGTGATAAGACAAGTTTGAGCGATAAAATGGCCGGTACAGATTTGTATCTTGGCTTCTAGTATTATGTTGATGCATGTCTGATTGTCTAATGTAATATGTTTGAAAGTGAAAAGGTAGTTTGTTAGTATGGTAGATGAAATTGTGTACAAGATTCAGTGAGAGATAGAGATTCAAGTTATACAGTGTCAGAATCTTTAAAGCTACGAATAGAGGTTGTGTATGGTCTAGATTTTTCGATAAAGTTATCACCATTATAACTCTTTTCTGTAGTAAGAACAATGGATTTAGATGAGTAACGTAGGTGTTTCCCCATAAGATATTTCCGTAGGACAAGTATGGATAAATCATGGTATAGTAGAGTACATATAGTGTTTTCTTATTAAGGGAATGTTTAATATGATTAATGATTCCTATATTACGAGATACTTTCTTGCAAATATAATCAATATGGGACGTCCAGTTCAGTTTATCATTAAAAACAATACCGAGAAATTTAAATTCATTGACAATTTCGATTTCAATTCCAGAGATGAGCAACAGTGGGGCATAAACGGGTAAGGGTTTGTTATTTAGTTTAATAACCATACATTTCGTTTTCTTGATATTTAACGACGGGCGGTTTGATGAAAGCCAAGTGTATATTTTATCAAGTTCAGACATCATTATATTAATAGCATCAACAATATTTTCGGTGGAGTAGACAAGACTAGTATCATCCGCAAAAAGTATAGTATGTAGCAAGTTGGACACATTAGATATATCATTAATGTAGATAAGGAATAAAATTGGCCCTAGAATAGATCCCTGTGGCACACCACATGTAATGTTCTCGGGGAGTGATAAGGTACCGTTAAAAGAGACACTTTGCATTCTGTTTGTTAAGTAACTTTCAAGCCAGTGGTTTGACAAATTTCTGAATCCATAGTGAATAAGTTTACTTAATAATATATTATGATTGACTGTGTCAAAGGCTTTGGAGAGGTCTAAGAACGTATAATAATGCTGTTTTGTTTTGCTTCTTTGGCCGTTATTAATTTATCATATAAATAGCAAGCTGCCAGGGAAGTTGAGTGATTAGACCGAAAACCATATTGGTTTGGGCAGATGATCTGATTGATTTCTAGAAAATTAGTTATCATATTAGCTGCAAGTTTTTCAAGGATTTTGCTAAAGCAGGGCAGGACTGAAATTGGTCTGTAGTTTTCTAGTGCCTTACTATCACCCGTTTTGTGGACAGGAGTGATTTTAGCAGATTTGAAAGCGCCCGGGACAACACCAGAGCTAAAGGATGAATTCATTATGTGACATAAAGGAACAGAAATATATTCGTGTGTCCACAGGGAAAGCCCTTTAAAGTGCAGTCCCTGTGGACACACTTAAAGTGTTATTTCAACACTTTACAACACTTTAGTTTTAAGCGTGTAGAACTCCAGCATTTCACTAATCTAAGGCATGGAAGGACTCAACGATATTGGGCACCCATATTAGATTTTCGTATACATTTTAGCACAACTAAAATATGACCGCTGGAACAAAAATCATATTTCGATTTACTGTAACGGCAGAGATTGCGATATTGAAAACGGTTTAAGTTGTCATACAACTTAACCAGGCTAAAATATATAAGAAAAAAGGGAAACAAAACTTCTAACGTTAGCCGACGATGTTTATGTCACTATATTGCCAGGCGGAATGGAAACGGACAGCATATTCCACGTATTAATTGAGTTTCTAGCTAATAGACTTAGCGCAAGTCTACCACATTTGAAATGAACACAATTTTGAAAAATCATTATGATCTTATAAAAACTCAAATACTCAAAAACGGCCTGTCATCGACGGTGCGCGGACATCCCCCCGAGGACATTTCTCCCTGCTGACATATCTGTGTACTATGAGTTCATACGAATGTGTAACAAAATTGACTTTTTCTTATTTTTTTCTTGTTTTCTATAATTTGGCATGACTAAACAATAAATACACAGTATAAGTTAATAACTATCACATAGTTATGTGATTCTACTCGAGCAGCAGGTTGAAATCAGGATAATAAAGCTGTGAGGATTATTAAATGGTATTGTAATCAGTGGTTTTAAAGACAAACTGTATACAATGACTTTCCTTGTGCCATGCACGGACTGATTCTGCTCTGGCAATGGGCTAACTCGGGATAAAGATAAACTAAACAATAGATTCTACCTAGTTACAGACATTATGTAACAAACATGCTGATTGATTTAAATTGGTGATTAAATTTGAAAAGACAACATATTTGCAGCAATATATCATCTAACAATGATGTTTATTTTGTCTCAGTTGAAACCATGGGGTATTCTTCGAAATCATGTCAATTTATTGAAAGTAACTTATTGAAAAGATAAACATCAAAATCGCTTTATTTATAACTTGGTTGCATTTTTATTTTGTTACTAAATCATACAAATCTGGTTAACACTGCCGCTATCTTAAATATAGCTGGGGAAAATTTATGTCCGATTAACCTTATTGAAAATAAGAATAAAATGTTTTTGTCAATATGTGTTTCACGGAGTACAGTCAATTGCCCTTCTGGACATTTGCCCTTCGGACATTTGCCCTTCGGATATTTGCCCTTCTGACCATTTGCCCTTCATATCAATTTGCCCTTCCACCCATTTGCCCACACTACACATGGTATATGGGAAACTGATTTAGTAAACTTCTGACGAATATGTTCACGTTCTTAATGTTTATTTCACAAGAAAAAATATCAAACTTCAAAATAAACAAAGAAATTAAAGCACCAAAAAACATACATGTACATCTGGTAGCATCTGACGATTATATTCAAGTTCGGTCTTAATGTTTATTTTATGCATGTAGTGTTTTAACAAAAGTTCCCAAAGAAAAGACATCAAACTTCAAAAAGAAGTTTAGGGAGTCAGGGGATAATCTGGATTATCTTCGACTATTTATATTCTTCTGCTTAGTGGCATTTCTTACTCAGCTCTTTCATCTGATACTTCAAAGACCAATTAAAACTTTTTAACGAATGAAAACAATGTTTATTGTTTATAAATTTTTCGTTGATATGCATTTTATATTTCATTTTACTGTCAGAAAAATGAACATGTTGCTGCGGATGAAATAAACATTAAGACCGAACTGTGTAGTGTCGGCAAATGGGTGGAAGGGCAAATTGACCTGAAGGGCAAATGGTCAGAAGGGCAAATATCCGAAGGGCAAATGTCCGAAGGGCAAATGACTTGAAGGGCAAATGACCTAGATCCGTGTTTCACATTCGTATGAAATCATAGCACAAATAGCTATAGGAAGGAGGGGGAAATGTCCGCAGGGGGAGATGTTCGAAGGGAGAAATGTCCTATTGTACATGATAATGCGTGGGTAATAAGATAATGTCACTACCACAAGTTTTTTTGTTTGCTCTTGCCTTCAGACTTGACAAATCATTCGGCACAATACATTATTTGTTATTTTAAAAGCCATTAAGACGTTACCAAATAAGATATAGATTATTAAACATTGTCGCATTTCTGAGAATGATATCTTGCTCACAAATAATGAATGACTGCCTTTTGCAAACAAAAAAAGGATGGAGAATTGCCAGTACGCTTCGTTGCAGACAGAATACATATGCCGCGTGCCTTAATAGACCAGCAAAGATACGAAGGCAAATTGACAGGGGAAGAAAGTATATCACTGATACCCACGGGAGAAGGAAGCAGGGGTGCCCAGAACTCCTATTTATCAGCACAGATACAAGTATTATTCGTGAATATTTCCCATGGAATTCAAGTATTTATTCGTGAATATTTCCCAAGGTCTCCATTTACGACACACATTGTATGATGGATCTAACCTTTATGTCTCTGGTCTCTTAGTCGGTTAATGTGTATTCAGGCTAAGACCTTTGTAAACAAATGCATCCCATTCCTAGGGCTCCATTGTGAGTGCTGAATCCAAACTATGATGTTTCGTGATGTAACTTGTGTTGTGTGGTCGGTAAAGAAGAGTAAATTATCCAGTTTCGTCTGAATTTTGACGAAATCAGAATTAGATTTTCCTCACTATGTTGAAAATGTGTCCGTTCATGTTTTGTGTATTTTTCAATCTGAAATTCTATGGTGTAACTTTCATGAAATCTTTTCTGACCAACCTATATTGTCGTATCAATTACACTTTCGATCAGCTGAACAACCAGAAAGTTTCAGGAGATACTAAACATTCTCTTATGCCTCTCTTTAGGAAAAAGTGGCCCCATGTAGTAATGTGCACATTAGGGGAATATATTTATTTTAATCGGAATGCACACATCTGACGCACTGCGGGATTCTCGAAAATGCTCTCAAGTAAGTTCATCAAACTCTTCCAGGTACAATAGCACGCAAATCTTGTTGATATAGACACGCGCCGGTGGTTTTTATGCAGGATTGTGCAAATCTGCATAATAGAGCAAAATTAAAATCAATTGGGGTATATTGATCAGAATTAGCATTGATATCGCCAGTGTTTCATGATTATCAATACACGTTCTCACTTTGATAGTAATCTTCTTGCTTCCATCTGAATATTTTTCACATGTGTCGCACAAGATTGGTTGCCACTTAGGCTGAATAATGCCGTGTTTCATTCCCCCAATAGAGGGATTATTCCTTGAGAAATATAATTCTAAGTAGTAGAGAAAGAAGATCTAGGCGTCCATTGACCTTTGGATATCGTGACCGGTGTTGATCTTTGACCCTGCACATGCGCAATGGATTGAGCATGCCAAGAGAAAGTAGGACGATTTACGGAGATCGAGAGGGGTGAGAGACATGGAGGTTTTCACCCATGCAACGAGACTCCGGGGACCCAGGCATGCGCCATACGATAGTGTGGTAGGGGAATAAGGGTTCACACGTTCAACCAAGCGGTGGCTCCATAGTACAGGAAAAACCTGGATGCCCACTCGGAACAAGACGTGGGGGTGACTGAACTTTCTACAGGGTCCTGACCAGTGTAGGGGCAGTGATACACGAATGCGCACTTGGAGAGTAAGAGAGAGAGCGCATTTTCGGTGTGGATTGTGGGCCGTGTAGTCTAAACCTGTCGGGACGCGGTGAGGAGGGATAAAGTGGTGGATATAGCAACTTGGAAAGGTCAGTTCCGGTAACTTGACTGGCGGGGGATTTCCCGGTAGAGTTTGAAACCGTTGGCTGATTTTGACGCTCTCGGCAAGTAGACTACGGTTGAGGTGGTTTGGACTGGAAGTGACACCATTGTGTTCAGGCGCAGTCGAGGAGTAATAGAAAACAGGAACTTTTAGATCGATCTCTAGGGAACATCTTTGCTCTGAATGGATCTTGTCGGATGCCGTATTGAAGCGATCGTAGAGTGGACTACGATTAGAGTGGCTTGGACAGCAAATGGTCTCATAGATTACCAGAACAGTTGGATGACATTTGAATACGAACAAGAGCGAGCATGGCCGAAGATTGACGCTACACAACGATAATTTCTTATAGTGCGGCTTCTGACTGCACAAGAGCGAACACCGCCGACAACAGCAAACAAGAATTGAAACGCCTAACGCGGCTTGCCAAGGTTGGGTGTGAGGTGATGGAGGGGATAATATAATGTGTAATACGCAATATTTTGGGCAACAACTGACTACTGACACGACCAATATTTCGGGGTTAATTTATTGGTTCTAGACTGGCCTGGTGTGTTCACGGAGAGCAAATGTGCTGTTTTCTGTTCGAAATAGGCGATTTTGCACAAATCCACTACTTCAATATGCTGTTATTCAAACACCCTAAGACCCAGAGAGGGGAAATTACTCAGACCATAAGACATGATATACTTCAATAGTTCTTAAAAGCGTACGGCTCATTTTGACTCGATATTTCGACTCCTTATTTTGCCATCCTCCGGCAAATTTCGTAGGTGATATTTCTTTTTGGCACTTCAAAGCGCATCTCATGTTGAGAGAAAGAGAGGATAAACTAAGTTTAATGTCGCGTTCGGCAATATTTCAGCTATATAGCGACAAATAAACAAAATTCTATGAATTCTAACAAAAGCAAGTCAACAACCCAGCAAACCATAAGTAATCAACACAACACATCAAAAGACATGCACATGCATTAAAACTCATGCCACAAACTGATTTCTCTCAAATAAACTAAGATACAGTCTTGTCTCACTCGACTAAAAAGATCATCTGAAATAACTGCTCGATAAAAAGAATCTCTTAAAATCTTAAAATCTATACAGTCAATAAGATTGTTTTCCACTATGAGATGTCCATGGTAGCCAAAATCTCACTGAACCGCGCCAGGTCCATTTCGATATTTTGTGTATTCTTAATTGAGCTAAGATAATTTCCTGAGTTCACAGAAAACGTTTGATTAGACACCAATTTTACACAAGTTCGGTGTCCCAAAACGGCGATTGAAATTTGACGATAAACACAATGTTCAGTGAAATACAACGTTCTGTTCTATACTCAAAACAGACTGCCACTGAAAAATTGACATATTTCATATTCTGCATTGTTTTGTTAATAATTGTCATAGCACTGTACGACTATCACTGACTGATAGAACATAGCCAGATGTCCAGTTCACCCGAGGCGGGCCGACAGGCTAGCTAGAGCCGTGTGGATATACACCATGCACATTTGCATTCATCACCACAGTCAACCCTATTGGGGTTAGAAAAAGCGGTTTTCTATATTATAAATTTACCAACTAGCATCAGATATTAGAAAAATAGACTCGATCTAATATATGGAGATTTTTGCATACTAAAAGGATATCATCTAAAGGAGGAGTTTGGCGTGTGGACTGCACATGCGTAGTCTAGACAGTGATATTCCTGCGTTTGCACTACCCCATAAGGGCGGAGGGTCATATTGAAGCTCCTGGTGTGACGTCAAACAATCCTTATTTACAACCAACATTTCTTTTTCCACATTCCGTCCTCCACAAATCCTCAGAGGTTTACGCTTTGTATACTACTGACGCATTGGGCGTGCAGGTCCTCTGTCGGCTTCACCAGAATAACTTTTCTTCCCATTCTTCAACGTGAAATGATACGACATGCTTTCAAAAGTTGACAAAATATGCTTTAGGCTCAATTCTTTGAACGACAAATCTGGCATATTTTGTTAAATTTATACCTGGTACCAGAGACTGTGATTGTGCGGTCTCTGGTTTAAAATTTAATGCACCCGAAATTCTCTTATCGGGATATTTCAGGAATATCACTGTCTAGACAGTCTCTTGTAGGAGCTACTGCATTCTATTGTTCCACTTCATCATCGCTGATATAAAGATACAGATATCTGGGCATTGTTGGAAATTGGAGACTTTGCACATTCGGATTTAATTGCTTTTGGCCACCATAGATAAGCTTGCATAACTTGCTTCACCATGCCGATAAGCCGGGTCTTCATCTTAGCTTATCCGATAGACGAATGATATATTCCCGTTTATCTTTTAGATATCTTGAGAAGACGGTTGTATTAGGGATTAATGTATGTAAAAGTCGCCTGTTGTCTGCAGGCCCGACCTGTCTGTCAATCATAATTCTAATCATATTACGCTTATCAGGATAACATAATGATCAACCAATCACAACGTGCATATGTTTCGCCAAGACAAAAGTACTACATGCGTTATAACCAAGCATACAGTGTACAGCTAGAATCAGTTAACTAAATTTGCTTGTGGGAGAAGTACACGCAAGAAAAAATACTCGCGTTTCGGCATGTTGGAGTGAGGAAACGGCATGTTGTTGGATCGAACGGAACTATCGTGCACCTATATGTAGCTTGTGTAAATTTCAGCAAGGAGAAGTTAAACATGTGTATTCAATTTCTTCGCTACCCAGAGTGTGGGATACTCGGATATGGATAGTAAATTAAGGCCGCATTTGTGACAAATTTGAGACAGGACAGTATGAAGTTTTACTTGTTTCATTTTTCTGTAAATGATATTACATTGAATTGTGTAATACGTAGCTTATTTTATACGTTGTATTGGGAAGAGTTACGATGTCCTCTATATTACATGTATTCCTCGTTTCCATCTTATGCTACAGGGTGACTCCTGATTCCTGAAAGGACCAAGTGGAAATCGCCAAGAAGTAGAGCTTTCTAACCAATCCATTGCAGTTGGCATTGTATGAAATAAGCAAAGAAACCCCACACAGTTTCCCTTGCACTTGTCGTGTTACGCCACGTATTACACACTCATATTATCCACGAGAGCGTGTTGAATGATCAAAATAAAACTTATTTACCCTACACACAATAAAACCACATCACATTTTCATATTTGCATTAATTTCCACAATGAAATATTACTATTGACAACATTTAGAGGATATTAAACTGTTGGTAAATGAAAATATTTCCAATATATTTACAGCGCAGTCATTCCTTAACATTTGCATATATTTGCAGTATTTACCAAACTGGTTGCAAAAGTTCAGTTCTGCCATATATTTGCTGATCATACAAAACGGAATGGCATACCCGTATAACCATCAGTGAAAGGGATAAACTGAATATTTGCTCTCATCGAAATATGCATATATTTACTAGACGGTGAAATAACTTATAATGCTTCATTTGGTTTTCTTTACAGTCTAGATAAAATTAGATGAAATCTTAATATCTACGTGTATCAGAATTACCATTTCATGATGTCAAATCTTAATATTTGCCATATAAAAGAATTACCTTCTTATGACGTTAAAAAGCATAATGAACGAGTATGAGACGTACCTCTTGGGGAAAGCCGGTTGATGGAACTTCGACATTGCATTTTAGTGATAGGTTAAATTTAAATAAATATTCATATCTACAAATACTTTGTCATACCTCTCGAATGTATTCAAAGAGTTTTATTTGATTAAATTTAAGGCAGTCTTGCCATAATTGGTTATTTTACATTTCCTGCTGTATGGAATATAATTTGATACTAAATATTCCATACCTGTGACCATACTATTTTGGGTATATGAAATATAGGATGCCTTATCTATAATATATATCCCGTAAATGTATTTGTCATCTTGGCCTCTCCAAGCTGCAATGTACGGGTCATACGCTATGAAATACAAACATCCGCACTAGTGGGCATCTATGTAAAGAAGTGCAAACAGTAGCCTCTCCCATTAATAAGCAATACATTTCCCCAGTACGTGAAATCCGCCTTTTTGTGTAGTGTTAGACGGAAGAACTACATGTGGGCCACGTATCCAACACAGCGTTATCAATTGATCGAACAACTGACTTTCTGTTAACTCTGTAACAAATAATATTCCACTTTTAGTAGATTTACAATGGGCATTTCATCTTCGTTGAAATATTTAGAAACCGCTCCTTTCAAATAGAGAAAATTTATAACTCGTTTCTGTTAGTTGATTTAGTGACATTTGATTTATTCTAAAACTGACATGGTATCTGAAGTATTATCATTAGGAACCTGCGAACCTTAAAGTTTGAATCCATGAATTTGCCGCAAGTGAAATTCAATATAGTCCAAATACATAAGAATAACATTTCTATACTCAATGAAACCTGCAATACAAAGAAGATGAGGCCAAGCGGTAAGTCACAACTAAGAAATTTCTATGTTCTATAATTTAGTTCGTTTTGCCTGTTTTAAGCTGAACGCCAAGAGCAAGTTTGTTGAACTAATCCACCATATTGACAGACGTACAATGTACCCTTCCCCAAGCAAAACAAGTACTGAGAAACCTCAATTTACAAGAAGTTCTAGAAAATCTCTAGAGTAAATTCGTGATAGCCTCAGCAGACAAAGCTCCAAATAACATAATATTCATATGTAAATATTACTACATGTATCATCAGGTGCTGGTTATGGAATTTGAGTATAAGCGCACCATCATGAAATACGTCTACTTACTCCCAAACTGCATTTACTCTGACAGATCTACAATGTATTTACAACCATAAAACGTTTCTCAATGAAAGGGTTTTTTTTCGTTCAACCACTCATATCGATATAACAAAAGTATTTGGGTTCATAATTCAACATATAAAGACAGATTCTTAGCTGGTTCTAAGAGCGGCACAGCGAAGTGTCTTTCGAAACTGTTGGCGAGCCCCCTTCAGGATGTGAAAGCATGTTGGGCCATTATTGCTAAAAAAATGCCGTTGAATGGATATTGAAAAAACTCAACATGTCTTTCGGATGAACTTGATGCTAAAGTGTATCCGCATGAGATTTCTCCTCTCTTAATACTACAATCCCTCACCAGGGAGTTATTGACCGTCTTATATAGTTCATTGATAGTATTGGTGTTCAGGAAAACTGATCGTCGCTAAATGAGCATTATTTATCTGTACTACACACAAGGGATATCTTTCATCGGATACTGCTTGGATTTCTCATCAATAATATCTGTGTGAACTTTGGCAACTCAGTATATCAAGGGCATGTAAGTGTTCTAAAAGGTACTAAGTGTGCACTCCTTTTAGCTGACCTATATCGGTTCTCTTATGAATAGGACTTCACTCAGACGCTTTCAAAAACCTATCATTTGAAAGCCCGTTACTGCTCATTCGACAAACGCTATATAGACGATCTTATCGTTGTAGATAATCGCTATATAATGAGACAGTAAAAAGGATATATATTCACCTTCTCTGAATTTGACGGAACTACAATTAGCCCTAACAACCCAACATATTTAGACCTATATCTCTATAAAAAAAAAGAACCTTCTCTCTCGTCGACTTGATGACAAAATAGATGAATACAATTTCGACATCGAAAAATATCCTTTTGTGGACATTAATATTGCAGTGGGACCTGCATATGGCGTGTACATATTTTACCTAATAGCATTTGCTGGATTCTGTGTTAAATGTGATGATTTTAATCAACGTCACAGCACATTATTGCAGAAATTTATAAAACAGGTCTTTCTGAAATTTGGCGATACATATCGCATGCTGATAGCAAAATATGAGCGAGGCGTGCAAGATCTATATAGCGTTGCGTTTCCTAACTTGTGTCTAACTCCGCTTAACCCAAGGCTAGGGGCTGTATGTAATTGAAGATCGTGATGGTGTTCACGTGAAAACCCACAATCAAAGTGCGAAAAATACACCATACTCCACAAAACCTCTTTGTAACAAAAATCACATGGATTAGGAATACCGATCAGTGATCTACGGATCTGATATTTTGATGTCTTGCCGAGATCACTGAGCACTTTTTCTGTGCTTTTCTCTCCCAGGAAACTAGCCTTTTTATGTTTGCTATGTTTTTTTTAAATTTGATTTGGTGCTGATTATGTTATATGAGTTACATGTAGGTATTTGGATTATAGACGCGGAAATTCCTTAATGGACTATAGCTGAATATTGAATGACGGACAAGACGCTTGTAACTTACACAATGGTAGCTTTCTTAATTCCAGCCTTAATATTGAGATATTGATATTCCAGAAAATTTGCTAATACTGTACGTGAAACTTGACCAGAATTAAAGAGATATTGACTATGTGATATAAATAATACACATTACCGACGTAAGGTTTCTCAATTGAACAAAATTTTACCGACGTAAGGTTTCTCAATTGAACAAAATTTTAATATTTTTTATCCGATGATCGAAGTTGAGATCTAAAGCTTAATCCAAAGCTCTATATGTGGGTTTTTGTATCACATCATGTCATTGCTGCTCTAAAACGTGTCGTCGCACCGGAAACGTTTCCAAAATCACGACTAAACTTTTCAAACAGGGGAGTTTGTCTCTCGAATGATCCATAGCTTTGCAGTTTGATTAAGGCATTCAATTCTTTGGAAGACTTATTATTATCACTCTGATTGTTTCTTTATTATTATTCCACTTCCGTCAGATTTCCATTAGTAATGTCCAGATTATCCAACTGGTTTGGCGGCCATATTGAATTTTAAGCAAAACAAAAAAATATATATCATCGGCATACCCGGTGCTTCATCGATGGTCCAAGCCCGTTCAAGTTCGAGAAGAAGTTGCTTCCGTAACAAAGGGCTACCACACACCGACGGAGTACTGTTCCGTATCTGCTGATCTTTCAGAACCTAATGCGTATCGCTTAATAGGATTCTGTCTGACTTCCAAACGATTTCATGTCGAGTGCCTCGAGGGCTAGATACTCGGTCTTGTACTCCTTTTAATTTATGCCATACTCTAAGCTCCAAACATTCTAAATATTATCCACTTTGCTGATGACGCAAGTGCCTTTTACTCTGATACAGACCCGGATCTGATGGTGAAAGCTATGTCATAAGAATTTGGCAAACTCAAAGATCTTGCATTGCAAGAAACTCTATTTAATAAAAAAAAATGGTTATAAAACCGAAACGATCCACAGTTGGAAATGTCCCTAAGCTCTTATCCTCTGATCAAGAAATTGAGCACCTCTCAAATTCTTAGGAATATACTTTGACGACAACCTGAGCTGACAAACACATATCGACTATTTAACCCTGTCTGGCCTGGGCTTTTTGGGATCTTGGATGGGGGGGGGGGGGCGAAATGGCTCCCCCTAATTATTTTTCTTACCCCTTGAGCTAGGGGGCTGAAACTTACCACATTATACCCTTCTTCAAGCTCTACCAGAAAATGTAAAAAAAATCAAAGATGGCCGCATTAATGACGTCACAGTAACATCATTTTCAAAAACGACATTTTTTGGTCGATTTTTCAGTCAGATTTTCCGAATTTTTTATTTATGCAATTTCTCTGCACAATAAATTAGTAAATATTAATGGGATGTGAAATATAATAGTTTTTGTCCGCCTTTCATCACGGAAAAGCAGAAATTTTGAAGAAATATGACAAAAACATCACTTTTCTGGGAGCCCACGTGGCCACCATCTTGAATTTTCCCATGATCCGCTGCTCGGGGGGTATACAAATAGGCTCAAAATAACCCCAATATGATAAACTATAAAGTCAGGCAGTTTCAGCTCTCCATTTTTGTCGTTCAGAAGATTTTAGTTTAGTAGGGTGAGTCATTTCGCCCCCCTCCTTCCCACTCAGACCAGGTTATGGTTAATGTCAGAACTGTCTAGAAAATACGTATTAGCATCTAAACACTAAGTACTGTAAACTTACGTCGCCAGTTCTGTACCTCTTTTCAAACAGAAGAAGGTCGCACAGGTTGGCCAAAATCGATAACTACTTGCACCTTGATTTTATGTCTTCAATTCTCTGTATTGCCATTATTACTTATAAATGCCCATTCATGTTGCTTTTGCCTAGGATATCCTTTTTGGAGATGTCATACGGAGACTTACAAATTGTACTGCAATTTGAACCTACATTTTTTCAACTGGAAATTTTCAAACAAGTTAGAAGAACAACTCTTTTATCAAGGGGTTCGGAGTAGTAGTATAATGTGCAATTCCCGCAACTTGACCTAAAATATTTGCATAAATTACCCGGATGTAAAGGTCAAGTTTACTATAGTTTCGGCACTTCCGTTCACGTGACCGGAAATGATCCTTGGGGGCATGTATTCCTCTGTGGAGATACGGTCCTCCATGGTGATGCGTTCGGCGGTGATGCCGACACGGGGACAAGGCTCCACGTACAGCAAGTTGTCCCGAGGATTCAAATACGCGGGGGCGGGAGATTCTCTGGGAATAGCCGGCAATATAATATCCGCAACGTCCGACAATGTCCGGTCATCTCCGACAATGTCCGGTCATCTACGGGAGAATATAATGGGCAATAAGCCTTTATCTGCCCTTTCAAAGCATCAATGGAATGCACGTCATCAAACAGGGTCCCTGACATTATCGCTAGCATATATTCTCCATATAACCATACAACGAGAGAAGGGAAACCGTATTGGCACGAACAAAAATGCACGAATCCATGAGAAGTAAGACTTATAGTAATGAAGATAACCTATTGATGTTGTACGATGTTATTATGGCAAATCTAGGATCAGTGCGACTACAGGGTCGAGCGTGTCGTGTCCAGTATATCTCCGCAAAAAATAAACACACAAAATGGCGGCGCTGCTGTGAGAATTCCACTTTTGGCATCGATCGTGCTGCCATCTGGAGGCAAGGAAGACAACTCAGACTATGCAAAACCTCTGCCAGCCAATTTCCGGGTGAGCTCCCCTGATTCGAACATTTGCATGTTAATCTATACGGGGAATGCATGTTTGGGATAGGGCCGGTCATTATCTTCTTGTGGATTTTGTTATGGGGTGTGGCATCTTGTTTTCTTCGTCTCGCCACGTAGAACACGATGGGAGGGATCTAGAAGCTAAGCGGTGAATTTTTTTGAAAAGTTGAGGTAGGTCTGACTGGGAAGATATGCCCATACTGGCTCAGGGGACAATGTTTGTCCCACTGGGAAACCCACTCATGGACATTTGCGGCATTGGTTATGGCATCTTGTTTTTCTCGTCACACGACGTAGAACACGATGGGATCGGTCCGAAGTCAAGCCGTGATTTTTTCAAAAAAGTCACTGTGCGCACTGGGCAAGTAGCGCTGTTGTGTTTTTGGGGGGGATCTAGGGGCCCATATTGGTCCGATTTGGTCGTATGAGATCTTATTTTGAAGCTCTCGTAAAGAATCATCCGGCTGGACTAATGTATCGTCCGTTTTCTTCGTTCTGCGCATGCGCAGTCTGGCCGTATTATAGAAATCAGGCATTTTGGGGGTTAGTGGAGGTGTGTTGAGTGATTGAGGGACCATCCGTGGTCCAAATGAACCATGTGGGGTATCAGTGTGAAGGGGTAGAGTCAGACTGGCGTGTCTTTAATTGGAAATCACGTCAATCTGCGCATGCGCAGTTGGGGTGAATTAAGATAAGTGACCATCTTGCGGATGTGTTTGAGTGATCGAAGGACCATCCCTGGTCCAATGGACCGTGTGGGTTATCAGTGTGAAGCTCTCGTGGTGTAGACCACGACTTGTGGGATGTCCACGTCATCTCTGATGTCATCGTTGATGTCATCAGTCGGAGTAGTAGCGAAAGCGGGCATTTTGGGGGTGCCTGGCGGTGTATTTGAGCGATTAAGGGACCATTCTTGGTCCGAATGCGTCGTGTTAGGTTTCAAAAGTGTAGCGCTCGTGGTGTAGACCACGACATGTCTGTCATCTGTGACGTCATTGGTGACGTCATCAGTAGAAATGGTAGCCCCAGTGGGCATTTTTATGGGTGTGAAGGAAGGTGCTTTTGATAGACAGGGGCCGTCCGTGGTTCAAATGGACCGTGTTAGGTGTCATCTTCAAGCTCTTGTGGTATAAACCACGACTTGATGGATGTCCATGTGAGCTGTGACGTCATTGGTGACGTCATCAGTAGGAGTAATAGCCAGAGTGAGCATTTTAGGGGTGTGAAGGAAGGTGTTTGTGGTAGAGAGGGACCGTCTGTGGTCCAAATGGACCGTGTTAGGTGTCATCTTGAAGCTCTTGTGGTATAAACCACGACTTGAGGGATGTCCATGTCAGCTGTGACCTCACAGGTGGGAGTAATTTGGGGGTGTGAATGCAGGTGTTATATTGTAGCAACGACTGCCAGCGTCAAGTGTAACGCTTCACCGCCCTAATGAATTAGCCCTGAAGCTCTGATTTTCTAGATATTCCATGGAATTGACACTAATTCGTTGACGCCCTTCAGCGCCTGTCGTTACGCCTTAACGCCCTAGCATAACGCTTTGAGATCATGATGTAGACCGGTGAGAGAACAACAACAACAACAACAAGGATGAGAGGTCAATCATTTTATTATCATTGTGCATCATACCCACACTGGGGGAGCCGCGTTGGGTATTTTTACAACTCAAGAACTCTTGTCGAATTATCCTCCAACAGTTGTTTGAGGATTTTGATCGCATTTTCCAAGGCCTCGGTGGGTGGTAACTCAATATCCTCTTACAAGTGACGCTTGACGCATGATGGACCTGTGCGTGGGGTCGCCTCTCATTGCAAGCGGCAGCAGGCGATACCGTTTAAAGATGGTTATGGCTGTTTTCCTGATGCAGGGGTGCATTTCGGTGTTATCCTGTCCGCCGTCTTCGACTACCGCAGCATAACTAGGAATAGATTCATGCACAATACGATCCCACAAGGTAGGTTCTTTCTTAATTCCCTGGGATGTAGGCTGACTATCTGAGATCAAGCTCTCTATATCAGTAGATAGACTCTCAACAGTCTATGTTTCGGTATCAGTCGATGGACTCTCAGCAGTCTCTGTATAAGCATCCGCCTCAATGGAATCATCGGGGTCTTCAATCCCATGTATATTCTTCTGGTGTCGCATCATATCGTACTGTCTGGTGAACGTGCGTTCGCACTCAGAGCAAGTATAACCCATGTTGATGGTTGAACGTCGACTTTGCACGTTTTTGGGGGTACGCTTGCTTGTATGGACAGTAACGCCCGCCAACGCCCAGCTTAACGCTTCAACACCCTGGTGAAATAGCTCAGAAGCTCTGATTTTTATATACATTCCATGCAATTGATATTAATACATCGAAATGCCATGACGCCCGGCAACGCCCGTCGTGACGCCTTAACGCCCGTCTCAACGCCTTAACCCTATCTGGCCTGGGCTTTTGGGGACGTGTGCTGGTTTTCGCCCCCCCCCCTTTAATTATTTTTCTTACCCCTTGAGCTAGGGGACTGAAGCTTACCACACCATACCCTTGGACCATGCTCTACCAGAAAATGTAAAAATCCAAGATGGTCGCTTCCATGACGTCACAGTGACGTCGTTTTCAAAAAACGGCCTTTTTTGGCCGACGAAAAAAATCACTTTTCTGGTAATCCACGTGGTCGGCATCTTGAATTTATCCATGATCCTCTGCTCGGGGGGTCATGCAAATAGGCTCAAAATGACCACAATATGATAAACGATAACGGATTTGTATCTAATACCGCTTATGTCGGTGCTCGGGGCCGTGTGGTCATATCATCCAAGTTGCCACATGAACAGGTACAATAAAAGCGTACCTGAGATACAACACATATCACGAATCGTTAGATTCTTGGTATGTGCTTTAGAATAGGTTAACCGAAAGGCTATGCTTTGAAGTCATATGGCTCTGCCAGTATGCCGGCACCTTTTCCCACTTCCCTTATATGTGTTGTAATTTCAGTTCTCCATTTTCTGTCGTGCGGATATAGCGCAGAAAGTTTGGTAGGGGGCCATTTCGCCCCCCCCCCCTCCCCGCACAGGTAGGGTTAAAGCCCAATCTTAACGCCGTAACGCCTAATTTTAACGCCTTATCTTAACTCATCAGCTTAACGCTTTCACGTGCTATAGTTACACCTTAAGACCCTATCGTATTACCTTGATGCATGTCTGGTACACCCATTTTATGTTATACTGGTCATATTCGTTCCTGCCCGTTAGGTGTATTCTCGGCTGCTCTTGTCCAATCAGAAACCGCCCTTTGAGAAACTACAGAGCTCGGAGCTGTGGGATGGATTGGTTAAGAGCTCGGAGCACTTGGAGCTTGTTAATCTCTATATGTACAGACACCACTCTCACACATCACTACTGCTACCACCACACACCACCACCACCACCACCGGGCGTTGTCGCCAGTCAACGCCCGATGGTGGTGGTGGTAGCTCCCGTAGGGCAGAACACCTGGATCGGAGCTCTTGGACCTCGAAGCGCTTGGAGTCTGAGCTTGGAGCTCTTGGAGCTCCGAGCTCCGAATTGACGTCATCGTATCCATGTATGGTAATACTTGAAATAGTATTAATAATACTAGTATTGTATTAGTTTCTTTGTATTATATATCTATGCATGTACTGTGATGCATGATGATGTTCTGCTCCATACTCTGCTAACAACAGAGTCTGAACTAAATAAACATAATCTAATTTAATAATAAACTGAAAGTTCGCATCAGGAAAAAAGAGCCAGTATTGGCCTATCCACCCCAACAGACCTACCTGAACTTTAAAAAAAATTCACTGCTTAGCTTCGAGACCCCACCCATCGTGTTCTACGAACCATAACCGCAGATGTACATGAGTGGGTTATACTGGGCACGACACGCTCGACCCTGTAATCGTACTGATCCTAGACTCGTCATAATAACATCGTACAACACCTATAGATTATCTTTAGTACTATAAGTCTTACTTCCAATGGATTCATGTATTTTGTTCAAGCCTAATACGGTTTCCCTTCTCTCGCTGTATGGCTATGTGGAGAAACTGAGGGTTCCCCACTTGCCATTTATGCTGGGATAGTGCTGGCGATATTGTCGGGGACCCCGTTTGATGACGTGTATCCATTGATGCTTTGGAAGGGCGGATAAAGGCTTATTGATCATTATATTCTCCCCGAGATCACGGGACATTGCCGGAGATGACCGGACATTACCGGACATTGCCGGATTTTATATTACCGGCCATTTCCAGAGAATCTCCCGACCTCCCGCCTATTTGAAGTCTCGGAACTATTTCTGTCCGCAGAGGCTTCACCCCGCGAACGCATCACCGTCGACCGCATCACCGCGGAAGACCGCATCATCGCGGAGGAATACATGCCCCCAGGGGTCATTTCCGTTCACGTGACTGGTAGTGCCGAAACTGTAGTGAAATTGACTTTATATCCGGGTACTTTATGCAAATTTTTGAGGTCAAGTTGCGGGAATTTCACCTTATACTACTACTGTAATTCAACTTTACAATTATTAATGTTTCTAGAACTGTGATTCGTCCAACCTGGGTTAAAATTCGCTGGGACTATTGTTTTATGGTACTTCATATTTCTTTTAGCTTCGGTTTGTGATTTAAAGATATCATTTCATCTAAGTTAGTCGAGTAAATAAAGTGATCTTTTCGGATCTTCAATCAACTTTCCACCTCTGACGAAACACCTATTTCTTGATTTTTTTGAAGCCGATCCATATTGATATTGGCAAATCCATGCAACACAAATGGGCTGTCGTCTGCATACAGATTAATCTTGTATTCGGTGTTCCTTGTTTGGATGCCTTTTATGTCTACATGTTGTCTTGTTAGAATATTAACCCTATCTGACCTGGGCTTTTAAGGACCTGTCCAGGCCTGGGGTGGGATCGAAATGACCTCCCTCTCGCCTAATTATTTTTCTTACCGCTTAAGCTAGGGGGCTGAAACATACCACACTATACCCTTGGGTCAAGCGCTACCAGCAAATGTAAAAACAAATAAGACGGCCGCTTTGATGACTTCACGGTAACGTCATTTTCAAAAACGGCATTTTCCTTCAGATTTTTCGAATTTTCCCTTTATAGTCCATGAGCCAGACCCCCAAATTTCATCAATTGGTACCACCTGAGGTGGCAAATTCTCATTAGGTTTTTTTGAAAGTCCTATATCCTTAGATGCAAAAAAAATAAATTTGAAAGCATTCCGGGACACACAGCTTAGTGGTAGTAATCACCTCTTAAAGACGGACACCCGAGTCCAATCTGAGGGACCAGATTTAGGGGTAGGGGAAATATAAAGTTAAATATCTTTGCAAGTAATGGTGATATAGTAACATTTGGCCACTTGAAATGTTGGTAAACTGATCCTCTATATGTTGGTATCTGTTATATACTAATATGTCAATTATGTAGGTCACCAGAGGTCAAAAGGTCACGAAATCTGACCCCTGTCTAAAACGTGACCACCTGTAGGAAAATTCGCTGCAGATACCATACCAATGGGTCTTTCTTAACCTAAATGGGTTCAAATGGAAGCCAAGAAGTACCCAAGTCTATAATAAGTCTAAACAAGTGGAGTTTAGTATTATTTAGACTGTGGCACAGAACCGATTTTGACGCATTTTCAAAAATGGTCTTTTTATTGCGCTAAAAACACGCAAAATTGTATGAAGTTGGACAGCTTGAAATTAGTTGCATATTTTGACAAATAACTACTCCAAATGCTAATGGCCATGTCTTAGGTCTATTCATGGATTAGTTAAGCTACATTTCGAGGTAATTAGGTCACCAGAGGTCAAGGTCAAAGATTGTCAATTATTAATTTTCTACATTTTTCTTGGGATTTTTCACAGCGAAACAGCTCACCAATTACCAATATACGAGCTGTTAGAGCATTTCCATCACAGCTCTCTGGATTTTTATTTAATACCGCTTATGCCGGTGCTAGGGGCCGTGTCATATCATCCAAGTTGCCACATGAACAGGTACAATAAAAGCGTACCTGAGATACAACACATATCAAGAATCGTTAGATTCTTGGTATGCGCTTTAGAATAGGTTAACCGGAAGACTATACTGTGAAGTCATGTGGCTCTGTCAGTATGTCGGCACCTCTTAACGCTTCCCTTATATGTGTAATTTCATATTACAATGTATTCACATTGCAACCAGTTTCAAGTACAGAGCATCAGAGACATCACTGGTGCACCCTGTATCGTATAACCTGTAGGGCATAGGGTAAACCAGGGTGCGAGTTCACCAGGTATGGGTGTCCACAGGGGTCAAAGGTCAATCGTCCTCCAAATCCTCTGTATCGCTCGTTAAGGCGCTGAGACGGGTGTTAAGGCGTAAAGATAGGGCGTTAAGGCGTTGAGACGGGCGTTAAAACGTAACGACGGGCGTCACTGCATTTCGATGTATTTGTGGCAAATCCATGAAAATCAGAGCTGAGGTAGTTCACCAGGCCGTTGAAGCGTTAAGCTAAGCGTTGACGTGCGTTACTCTCTATAAAAGCAAGTGTATTCCCAAAACACACAGTCGACGTTCAGCCGTCAACATCGCTTATACTTGCTCTAAGTGCGAACGCACGTTCACCAGAAGTTGCGATATGATGCGGCACGAGAAAAATATACATGTGATTGAGGCACAAGAATCCGATACAGAGACTGATGCGAGTCCATCGACTGATACCGAAGCAGAGATTGCTGAGAGTCTATCTAGTGATATGGAGAGCTTGACCTCAGATAGTCAGCCTACGTCCGAGGAAAGTGAGGCAGAACCTACCTTCTGGGATCGTATTGTGAGAGCAGCTATCAATACTCGCGCTGCAGCAATCGAGGACGCCGGACAGGATAACTTACAACAGGCATACACCCAAATGCGCCCCTGCATCAGGAAAACACCCATAGCGATTTATGAACAGTATACCTTACTACCGCTTAAAATGAAAGGATACCCCACGCACAGGTCCATCACTAAGACCAAGCGTCACTTGGAAGAGGATATGGGGCTACCACCCACCGAGGCCCTGGGGTTCATACTCCATGTAAGAAACACGAGACAAAGCGTACAATAGCCAAGTCTGGGTACAACAATATGTCTGGACTTGAGCCTTTGCAGCTGCACAAAGACTCAGATAATAGCCTCCTACATGAAGTATCTACCGGCCCTGGAAACTGCGATCAGGATGCGCAAACAACTCTTTCAGGACATGCTGCCTCAGTGGTATCCTGGACTGCCCGATGATGCTCAGATCACACCGAGCAAAGATGGTATTTTCTCAAAGGACGACTTCTTATTGGACAAGAGCAGCCGAGAATATGATAGATGCAGCGCCAAATGGCGGCCTCTGATCGGACAAGAGTCTTCTTGAATGCCCAACGCGGCTCCCCCAGCGTGGGTATGATGTAACATTGGGGAGAATAAACTGTATGAATACTTGTTGTTGTTGTTCTCTCATATGTCATCCTTGTTGTTCTTGTTGTTCTCTCTCCCGTCTATATCATGGCGTCAAGGCGTTATGCTAGGGAGTTAAGGTGTAATGACGGGCGGCACTGCATTTCCAATGAATTAGTGCCAATTCCATGAAAATCAGAGCTTTTGGGCTATTCCACCAGGGCGGTGAAGCGCTGAGCTTGGCGTTGGCGGGCGTTGCTACAAGATGCCACTTCGCACGACGCATTCGGACCCAGAATGCTCTATTTCTACCCCAAACCCCTTCCTCCAAACCCCCAAAATGTCCACTTTGGCTATTACTCACTCACTCACTCACCATCGTTAGTGCGTCCAAGCGTTAAGACGGGCGTTGGGCACGCCTCACTCACTCACTCACTCACTCACTCACTCTGGGAGTTCATTTGAACCATTTTGGCCCCATCAGCCCATCGTCGGGCAGTTCAGGATACCACTGAGGCAGCATGTCCCGAAAGAGTTGTTTGCGCATCCTGATGGTATTTTCCAGGGTCTCGGTGGGTGGTAGCCCCATATCCTCTTCCAACTGACGCTTATTCTTCATGATGGACCTGTGTGTGGCGTCGCCTTTCCTTTCAAGCGACAGTAAGGTATGCCTGTTCATAGATCGCCATGGCTGTTTTCCTGATGTAGGGGCGCATTTGGGTGTATGCCTGTTGTAAGTTATCCTCTCCGGCGTCCTCGATTGCTGCAGCGTGAGTATTGATAGCTGCTCTCACAATACGATCCCAGAAGGTAGGTTCTGCCTCGCTTTCATCGGACGTAGGCTGACTATATGAGGTCAAGCTCTCCGTATCACTAGATAGCCTCTCAGCAATCTCTGTTTCGGTATTAGTCGATGGAATCATCAGTCTCTGTATCGGGTTCTTGTGCCTCGGAGTCTTCAATCCCATGTATATTTTCCTCCAGTCGCATCATATCGTATCGTTCGCACTTAGAGCAAGTATAAGCCATGTTGACAGCTGAACGTCGACTGTGCGTGTTTTGGGAATACAATTGCTTTTATAGAGAGTAACGCCCATCAACTCTTAGCTTAACGCTTCACCGCCCTAATGAACTAGCTCAGAAGCTCTGATTTTCATGGAATTGCGCCAATACATCGAAATGCAGTCACGCCGTGAATGCCCGTCGTCCCGTCTCAACGCCTTAACGCCCTATCTTTACGCCTTAACGCCCGTCTCAGCGCCTTAACGAGCGATAAAGGGGATTTGGAGGACGATTGACCTTTGATCCCTGCGGACACACATACCTGGTGCACTCGCACCCTGGTGTACCCTATGCCCTACCGGCTATAGGGTACAGGGTGAACCAGCGATGGCTCTGATGCTCTACACTTGAAACTGGTTGCACTGTAAATACATTGTGATATGAATTCCCAAGTAAAAATGTAGAAAATCAATAATTGACGATCTTTGACCTTGACCTCTGGTGACGTAATTACCTCGAAATGTAGCTTAACTAATCCCTGAATAGACCTAAGACATGACCATTAGCATTTGGATTAGTTATTTGTCAAAATATACAACTAATTTTAAGCTGTCCAACTTCATACAATTTTGCCCGTTTTTAGCGCAATAAAAAAAACATTTTTGAAAATGCGTCAAAAACAGTTCTGTGCCACAGTGTAAATAATAATAAACTCCACTTGTTTAGACTTAAGGTTAAGAAAGTCCCATTGGTATGGTATCTGCAGCGAGTTTTCCTACAGGTGGTCACGTTTTAGGCAGGGGTCAGATTTCGTGACCTTTTGACCTCTGGTGACCTACATAATTGACATATTTGCATATAGCAGATACCAAGATATAGAGGATCAGATTACCAACATTTCGAGTGGCCAAATGTCACTATATCACCATTACTTGCAAAGATATTCAACTTTATATTTCCCTACCCCCAAATATCGTCCCTCAGATTGGACTCGGGTGTCCATCTTTAAGAGGTGATTACTACCATTAAGCTGTGAGTCCCGGATTGCTTTCAAAGTTTTTTTGCATCTATGGATATAGGACTTCCAAAAAAACATAATGAGAATTTGCCACCTCAGGTGGTACCGATATCTGGTCTGGCTCATGGACTATTAGGCAATATCTTCGCAAAACCGGACCGATAAATTAGTAAATATTAATGTGATGTGAAATAAAATAGTTTTTCCACTTTTCATCGCGGAAATGCAGAAATTTTGAACAGAAATGACAAAAACATCACTTATCTGGTACCCCACTTCGCCATCATCTTGAATTTATCCATGGTCTCCAACTCGGGGGTTTATGCAAATAGGCTCAGAATGACCACAATATCATGAGCTATAAAATCACGGAGTGTCAGCTCTCAATTTTATGTCGTTCCGGAGATAGCGCAGAAAGTTTGGTAGGATGGGGATAATTTGCCCCCCCCCCCCTTCCCTACCCCAAGACCTGGTAGGGTTACGGACCTCTGCGCAAAGAAATAATAGGTATGGAGACAGCGGATCCCCCTGTCTACATCCTCCTGTGACTCGAAGTACTGGGAAGGAAAAACATTTTTTTTTGTTACAGACGCCGATATATTCTTGTAAAATAACGTTGATCCATTGTCAAGAGCTTTTTTCATAGTCCAATCAAAGAAAAAGGATATTTTCTTCTTCGGCGTAGTGCACACAGTCATGAATCAGTCTTGTAACGTCACTTATATATCTTCTGCCTATGAATCCAGATTGATTTTCAGAAATTAAGGTACCGGTACTTTAATAAAACACATTTTATTCGATACATTTTAGAGAGAAATTGGTTTCGGCTTATCTGATTTAGGTATACATGTTATTATTCTCTGTCTCTGTGCCACTCATAGCTGATATCCATAGTGACTGATCTCATGACAAAAATGCCTTTCCAGAAATATAAAAAGAAAGAATCAGTAGTGAAACCATCCCGCCCTGGGTTTCATTATTTTTCATTTTCCTGTACCCAAGATTATGGGGGATGAAGATTTCTGTTTCCTGTTTGAGTATAGACCAGATGTAAATAACTGGTTCATGTAAATACCTGGTACCCCTTTATTCTTAGAATCTTTTAATCTGATATCTGTGTCTGAAATATAAATAATTCCGTTGTCTTTCCTATAGTTCACTAATATTTATTGACAAAACAGAAAAGAGACATTTTTGTTAACAGCACGTCATGTTGTGGCACGCGGGGTGGAGAGGCTTTCCCTGGTAACCGTAGTGTGCACGCCCACTGTTGCGCAGGATGTAAAAGTCCTTAAAAACATGGGATGCGTTTTTTACTCCATCTGTCTGTCTCTCTCATGCTTTCTCTCTCCAATGAGAAAAGGTCAAAAGGGCATCAGTTCACTACAGCAGTTGTGAAACCGGATACCTCTGACGATATTAAAATTGCGTATGGTATACAAGGTGCAATGGTTAACAGCAGATGGTCCCTCTTTCCAGATGGCTTGAATATGGTAAACGAATGTAAAACTCCATTTGTATCGATCACTAGTTCGTTCTAAGGTTGATTATGGCTCTATTGTTTACAACGGTGCAAGTAAATCAATCTCGGCAAAACTGGATCCTATTCTCCATCAAGGACTAAGACTTTGCCTCGCATCATTCAGAACATCACCCAAAGAAAGCTAATATGTCAAAGCAGATGAATCTTCTTTAGAACTCGGAAGAATTACTAGCACGGCAATGTATCACAAAATTGCGATCTAATCGCTCAAATCCTGCATATAACTGTGTTTTCAATCCTCAATACGTGGATTTGCATTTAGAGGAACCCTCCATTTTTCCACCCCCTGGAATTCGTATGAAACCATACATTGTAGCAGCTGGTATTATGTTTAGTAAAATTTTACCTAACAAGCTCTTACCAGTTTCACCATGGCAGTTAGCATCAAGCTATATATACAGATGGTTCTAATGATGGTGAGAGTGTAGCGTGTGATACTATATTCAGTTCCAAAACTAAAACCTGTCGACTTCCAGTTAAAAGTTCTATTTTCACTGCCGAAGGCAAAGCTCTGTTGTCAGTTTTAGAAGGTATTAAGTCTACTACAGGAGGGAAATATGTCATATTCTCAGACCCACTGTCATGCCGTCCAGCGATTACGATTGGACCTTCAGCTCATCTCATCGTCTTGAAGTTTTAGTGAACAGCGTTGAAGGAAAACCTCAAAATTGGAAAAACAAAATTATACAAGTTTTGGCACATATTCAGAATCCAGAAATGTCGTGGTGTAGATAGGAACGACATTAAATGTACAGCATGTGCGCATGCTGGGGTGGTAAAAGAATAAATCGTGGTATACATAAAACTAGACTAACAGTTTCGTATGATGACAGTAAGACATCATGACGTTCCCAAAATATCAAATCCGTATGGCTGATCGTTATACTTTATCCATATGAGTTTCTTTGTAAAGTCGTTATCTAGAGTAGGATGTATCTCTATTACGCTTTGAATGTGACTGCTCATAGGAACACTATGAGGATCTTGGAATTCATGGGTATATACGGCCCCTAGTTCCGGGTAAAGCGTAATTAGACACAAGTTACGAAACGTAACGCCACAGATCTTACACGTTACGCTCGTATTTTGCTATCATCTACGATATGTATTGCCATCTTTGATGATATAGCCTCGTTTCTGCAATAATGCACGTTGATTGAAATCGTCACATTTAACACACGATCTAGGAAATGCTACTAGGCGTGATATGTATACGCCATATGAAAGCCCCTTTGGTACACCACTGTCCAGATAGGAATAGTTTACGATGTCGAAATTGTAATCATCTCTGTTGTCGTAAGTCGAACTTTAGAGAAGGTCCGCTTCATTTTTATAGAGATATAGGTCTAAATAAGATGTGCCGTTGAGGTGGATATATATCCGTTCACTGGGTCTTCTATACAGCGAAGATGATCGTCTATATAACATTTGGTGAATGAGAAGGACGGTCTTGGAAACTGTCTGTTTTTGGACGCGTCTGCCTGTGGTCGTATTCATAAAGGAACAGATATAGGTCAGTCAAAAGCGCTGCACAATCAATACCTAATGGAATTACCTATATGCTGTTGCTATATTGTGATGCCAAATTTCACATAGATATTATTAGTGAGAAATTCAAGCAACTCTATAAACAAAGAAACATCCCCAACACGATAACCCTGTGTATGTAGTAGAGCTAAAGAATGCTTTATGGTTTCTCATATCGACCATCAGTTTTCTTGAATACCGGTACTATTAATGAAATAAGTAGATCAATAAGGTCCTGATAAGGGATTGTCGTATAGAGAGTCAAGAAATCCCATGTGAATACATATCTGCAAGGTATTTGTCTTTTGGTATCAAGTTCTTATGTAAGAAATTTTGAGTTTTTCAATATCCACATGCATTCAATGCCAGAGTTCTTATAATAGAAATCCCTTGAAGGGCTGAAAGAAACTTGGTGGTGCAGCTTCTCGATCCAGCCAGAATCGAGCTTTGTATGGTGATTTATGCATTTTGGGTGTCCAGTGCACTTCCATAATATCGATCGTTGTGAGTGGTTGGAAGACAAATACCTCTTTTATCGAGAAACGTTTTGTGATTGTTATATAAATCTTCCGGGGTAAATGCGCTTACAAACTACACTAGCTGCTCGGATTACATCACTTTCTTGGAAGGTAGTGTTGCAGTTAATCTTCAGTATTTCTAACCAATAGTTTTAGGGACAGAAAAATATTAATCCATACAAATTTTATTATTTCCATGCACTTTATGGCAAAGAAATGCGAAACTTTGAACGAAAAGGCAAATTTTTCCAGACCCTTATCGAACGCTATTTTGGATATAACAGTGATCGTGTGCCACTAGGATTCTGCACTATGACTTAAAATGACGCCAGTAGGATATGGTTTGATGTCATAAAGTTTCTGTACGTGATTCCGTTTGTTTTGTATACAGGTGAAATAGATTAGTGGGGTCAAGTTGCCCCCTCCCGATGACAAATAGCGGTGCTTATTGCAATATATTCTTTCTCTAGTAGAAATTATGCGATTTGTTTTGGTGTACAGCATCTATCGGTTTGAGTCTTCCAATTATAAACAAATGATTATGTTTCCCACTGCCCCTACTATATTCCTGGAAAACTAGTATCCCCGCCGCTCACTGCGAAATCGCTGTAGCTATACCATATGCACTACGTGGATTATCGGCTTGCCACCCCTGGGCTAACACTACGGAAACATAAAGTGTACATACATGTACCTTTATTAAAATGAAAACTCATGCCGAATCTATGACAAGAAAGATTACAATTTGTCATAGTTAACTATTCATTGGATAACAATATTCCAAATGGTGTATATATATTTCGCATAGTGGCATGTAATAGATTCCGCGGAAAATGATTTAGTTATACCACAGAACAGGATTGTACAAACAAGGCTATTTCACCAAACGCATACATTCTAATTTCTCAAATTTTGTTATGAATATCGCATACTGACAGCAAAATGGCTGGGGTATTCCCCATAACCCAGGACTGAAGTATTCCCCTGAACACATGGCTGGGATATTCCCCTTAACCCAGGGCTGGGGTATTCCCCTTAACCCAGGGCTGGGGTATTCCTCTTAACTCAGGGCTGGAGTATTCCCCTCAACCCAGGTCTGGGGGATTCCCCTTAACCCAGGGCTGGAGTATTCCCCTTAACCCAGGGCCGGGGTATTCCCCTTAACCCAGGGCTGGGGTATTCCCCTTAACCCAGGGCCGGGGTATTCCCCTTAACCCAGAGCTGGGGTATTTCCCTTAACCCAGGGCTGGGGTATTCCCCTTAATCCAGGGCCGGGGTATTCCCCTTAACTCAGGGCTGGAGTATTCCCCTTACCCCAAGGCTGGGGTATTCCCCTTAACCCAGGGCCGTGGTATTTCCCTTAACCCAGGGCTGGTGTATTCCCCTTAACCCAGGGTTGGAGTATTCCCCTTAACCCAGGGCTGGAGTATTCCCCTTAACCCAGGGCCAGGGTATTCCCCTTAACCCAGGGCTGGAGTATTCCCCTTAACCCAGGGCCGAGATATTCCCCTTAACCCAGGGCTGGGGTATTCCCCTTAACCCAGGGCTGGAGTATTCCCCTTAACCCAGGGCCGAGGTATTCTCCTTAACCCAGGGCTGGAGTATTCCCCTTAACCCAGGGCCGAGGTATTCCCCTTAACCCAGGGCTGGGGTATTCCCCTTAACCCAGGGCCGAGGTATTCCCCTTAACCCAGGGCTGGGGTACTTTTGAACGCCATGTGTTTTACATCTCCATATTGTTCAAATGAACATAACCAAAGCGTAAACGCAACATTAACATGGTGGTGGCAAACGATGCCGGCATACTGACAAAAAGTCATATAACCTCAGAGACTATACTGAATGCAAATGAACCAAAAGTGACCCTTGTGATGCTTAGCCCCATCAAGTCATCTGCTGGAAAATGAAAAAAATTGTGACCGCCAGATAGTTAAAAACGGTATTTATTAAATGCAAGTTCGTATTCAGTACAAATACCTGTGTGGCCCGACGCCGACCAAGCGCCCTGTTCTCCACTATGTTTACAAGTCACAAAACTACAATCACCATGACTTGTTCAGAGGGCAAGCCTGGGGGACGAAACGTCTACCAGCAGACTCTCACTGTTTGCAGGGAAGAACTAAAGGCCCCATTAGCCCTATCAGTACTATGGAGCCACCAAACATTCTATCTAATCTACGGAACAACAAAACTCGAAATCTGACACTCCGTGACTTTGTAGCTTATCATATTGTGGTCATTATGAGCCTATTTGCATGACCCCCGAGCAGAGGATCGTGGGCAAATTCACAATGGCGGTCATGTGGGGGACCAGAAAAGTGATGTATTCGTCATTTTTCTTCAAAATTTGTTTTTCGGCGAGCAAAAGTGAGTAAAACTTGTTTTAATTTGAACCAGACTATTATTTACTAATTTATCATGCAGTTTTTGCGAATAAATGACAAATAAAAACAGTCATCACAGCGGCCATCTTGGATCTTTTACATTTTATTATAGAGCTTGACCCAAGGGTATAGTGTGACAAGTTTCAGCCCCCTAGCTGAAGGGTCAGAACCAATGAAATTAAGAGGACCAAAATGCCTCCCTTACCTCTTCGTCCCCGACATGGACAGGTCTCTAAAGCCCAGATCAGATAGGGTTAAAAGGGTGGTGGAAAACGATGCCGGCGTACTGACAAGTAATCATATGACCCACAGACAACTGTTCCCTGTGACAATTTGCATCCCAGCCACGCTTTTATTGTAGCTGTTCATGTGAACATATTGAATGACATGACCACACGGCCCCTAGTACCGGCTTGAGCGGTATTACATACAAATAGATGAGATACATTATACTCTAGATAAAAACTTGGAAGATTTGAGATAAATATGCTTTTTTCGAGGGAAGGGGAGCATAAAACACGACATTGTCCTAATGTTAAATAATCTTGTCTTCTTATACGTTGCAATAATGTGGTTGTGTTTCGTTTGTCAAATTCCCGTGCACGAACGCTTTATTTGAAGGACTCTACGTAATTAATTTCAATATAAATGTACATTATTTTAACCCTATTTACAACTTGCGTTTTCTTCCGTAAGTAAGCTAAGGAAGTAAGTTTGTTTAGTCAAGCATTGTTTTTATTTTTTTCAGGGCCTTCCTTCGTGTAGTCTTTTTCAATTTATGCTCCTCGTCGATTCAGTTATCTGCAAGAGGATAATAAATTCGACGTTAAATATGTTATTCCTCCTCATGTATATACAAATCTTAAAAGCTGTAATGTATCATAATTTAAAGAATATTCTCATATAAACTTGTTATAATTTTGCACAGTTGTAATTTATAGGGCATGAAGCGTCTAGTCCGTCATTCAATATTCAGCTGTCGTCCATTAAAGAATTTTCGCGTCCATAATCCGAAGACCTTATTCATATAATAACATTATCTCCATATTAAAATGATAAATCATAGTATACATAAAACTATGCTAATTTCCTGTATGACTGAACTGGTAAACTGATTTCAATGATGCCAGCAAGACATCACGATGTTCCACAAATATCAAATCTGTTACAGGGCCTCGTGTTAAAAATAATCAATAAAACAATATTAACAATGAATAGGATAATAATAATAATAAATACAATAATAATAAAATATAAATAAATAAATAAATAAATAATAATTTCTCTGTGATAGGGGTTTTACACGTGCTGTCCTGCTGCCATTGAAAACTGATGACAGCTTCCCTCTTGTAAGAAACAAACTTTTTTTATTCCATTGTATGAATGTTTGAGATTCACGTTAACTGAAAACCGCTGAAGCCCTTTCGATTATTGACGCTGAACGTCTTTTATGGACGACGGCCTATATATACAGATTGTGAGAGCTGACTCATATAGTCAATAACATACAAGCGTTTAGTCCGTCATTCAATATTCAGCCGTCGTCCATCACCCCTGCGATACATAACGATCGTCTTAAACCGTAAAACTGATGGATAGACATAAAAAAGAGAGGGAGAAAAAAACTGTCCATCTGAGCACGCCCATTCCTAAATCGTGAGTCATTTAGTATGCAATATTAAAACGGTCCCGCTGTTACATTATGGATCTGAGAATAAATTTTCTGGTACAAAACATTCAGGAATAGATCCAGATTATCAAGTTACACTCTCAAACTTAGATATTTTGTAATCAATAAAGAACTTATGCCTATTCCAATAACCCTTCTGATTTCCTATTCAGAAAATTGGTCACATTTTCACGCAACTAACAACAAGGGAATTTGTTTACCCATTGAAACGATGCTGGTTCGGCAAAAAGATACTACAAAGTTGACTTTGATGCCGGGGACTGGGGCCAATGGGGTAAACGGTTCGGGAATGCAGCAAACATAAAATTTTGGACGGTTGTGACTGATGGACTATAAATCAGTTGTAGATTTCATTTAATTTCGCGAACGCCTCCGGCGATTTGCAAAAGTATACAAGATGAAGGATGGTCTAGAAGGGCACTATATCTGTTACGTAGGTATGTTATGCGGGTATGTGTGTGTATATCCTCTTTCTCGGAAAACTTGTTCCGTAAATTGTTTTTCTCTCCGGGAAGAGGCAATCACGAACAGCGCTATTTGCAGCTTAACAAGGAATAGTTCAAAATAAATCTCTCGAGAAGAAATTAGATATCGCCAGGTTCGTACACATGCACTGGTTTCGTTACACATGTATACAACTCCGATTGGCTGTACGCAAATGTTGCTGGCTGTTGTTTTTTAACGAACAGGACACAGCAGTACAAAACAAAAGATTCTTTCGAAGTCCGTTTATTTTTTTTCATTTTGCAAACGCTCTATAGACGAACTTGTACATAAATATATCTGCTTCCTTCTTTGGATTTGCAGAATGCGACGTTGAACCATAACTCTCTCCCCCTCTCTCCCTCTCTCTCTCTATTTGAAGGACGATATCGATATCATATTTAGACGTTGATAAAGATGATATATGGCGTATGTATATCTTGCCTAGTACCATTTACTAGATTACGTGTAAAATGTGGCGTTTTCAACCAGCATCACAAAACGTTTTGCAGAAACGCTTTCAACAATTCTAGATAAGGATGATATATGGCGTATGTATATATTGCCAAGTATCATTTGCTATATTATGTGTAACATGGGACGTTTTCAATCAACATCATTGCCTAAGCTGATTCGATATATATATACTCCCAAACAGCTTCTGTCAACCTCCCTCAGATTCAATGATAAATAACACACATGATCGTGGTGTGTCAGATCGTTGGCTCTAAGTTTCGTAACTTGTGTCTAATTTTGCTAAACCCGAGACTCCTGTAATACAAGGAGTCCGTGATGTCCATATGAGCATGTAATCACAATCAAAGCGTGACTGAGACACGATAATCGGGAAAATGTCTTCGAAATCTCTACGGAAAATGAATACAGATCAACTATATAATGACTGTACTCAATGAAAATTGTTTAGCACTTTTCTCTTGCAAGAAACTAACTTGTCTCATTTACGTACACTTCTTTTTACAGAAAAACTTGTGAATATCGACACCTAGGTAAACCGATCAACCTCTAAATACCGGCGTTACCCTTCGTCCCAAAACTTCACTCTAGAGTATTTTGAACCTTAATAGACCAGAACCCTGTCAAAGCCGACATTATAAACTGGTCCCAAGCATGGTGTGTTTGCACGGGTTTCACTGTACATCAATCAGTACCCAGGCATCCCCTAAGTCGTGAGTTCGATTTTCACCTTCTGGAAAAAGGAAAATAAACATAGAAGTAAATAATTGCTGACCGTGTAATTGCCCACACTTTTCATATACCTCAACAGAGGAAACATTTTCCAATTTATTTACATTTAATAGAATTCACAGCATATATAGATCTGCCAAAAGGCTTCATAGCATACAATAACGGTCTTCTGGTCCAGTCACTATTAAAGCGAGACTTTCGTCCAGCGCTTGCTTCGCGAAGCAGGTACTTTACTACAGGAAAGCATACGAACGCCAGACAAATGAGTTTATACAATCAGTACCGGTAATTTAAATGTTATCTAGCATGACTAAGTCTGGCATACTACTAAAAAATATCTTTTCGGATTCCACATTTTTCAAAAAAGTACTGAAGGTCATAAATTTCGTCTTTTTCAGGTTTTATGAATGGGGTATTGCGCAATGTTAAGACATGCTAGGAAATGCCGTGCTATTCGGTCTTGCCTCACAAATCCGTATATCTACACCTTTAAACGAGCCGTTAGTAAAATGATTGTCACCTTCTCTGATAATTTTTGAACCTCCTGTTGTATTTTACTTTTTTAAATTACTTTAGTAAATTCAAATCTGGATTGAAAAAAACAAAACGAGGTGTGTAAAATCCTTCTTTTCCGCTCTAGCTGACGCAGACGTACAACCGCAGAGCAGGTTCATCGATCCGTGACGAGTGAATGCTACAGCAGTGAAGGTCGTCACGCATGTCTGGTGTCTGCTGGACATAGTTCGGCCAGCTGGGCCAGTCGAAGTTGCTGGTTTTCATTTCTTTTGCTGTTCCTTTTCTGAGTTATATTTTCCATATCTCTTCTCAGATAATCAAAATCTTTCCAGCCGACACAATCAAACAGAAAAAAGAACAATAATTTTGCTGTCAGTTTTGTATATAACGTAATATAGTTAATAAAAAAAAAATATCGAAGCTCGAATAGCGACAGTACTCCATTGTGCGTACATATATACTATATAATTTCAGTGAGAAATTTTCCTCGCCTTTATGTGCATATGTATGTCTATGTACTTATATATATAATATGCCTTTTCTAACTGTTATTACTCATTTCTGTGATCCTGATAACTTACGCATATTCTAGTACTCACAGAAGAAACCGCTTAGAGTGAAAAAGCAGTTTCGGTAATTACCCATCATGCTATGTTCATATATAAATAATGTTATAGTATGATGAACTGGAGTACTGTATTTACGTCATATGCGTTTTCCCCTTGTTGGCTATTCAGTGGTATGTAATTTACATTGCGCGAGTAACAATTCCGCATTATAAAGACGTTTGTATTCCATACCTACATACTGAGAAGAAGACACGTAACCAGGCAAGCAATAATTAGTTCAATTCAAGGTTAAAGTAGGAGAAGGCTTAGCATACAGGGAAAAACTAATACATAGTAAAGAGAGATTAATACTGGATTAGAATAGAATGCATTTGGCTTGATTCGCGTGTGTACCAACCAATCAACATAGTTTTACATCATCTCTGTATCTAATGTGTATCTAATACCACTGAAGCCGAGGTCATGTCATACAAGATGTCCACATGATCATTTCCAATGGAAACGTGACTGGGATACAAATCATCACAGGGATCAGTTTTGGTTCTTGTGGTGTTTTTGGAAATATTTAGTCAGTACATCTGTTCATGGGGTCATATGACTTCTTCTCAGCTTTCCACCACACTTTTGATATTGCCTCTAACTGATGCATGTATATGGTGAGATTTTGCTGAGTGACGTTCTTGCCATCTGTACAAATATAGTTATACGACTTGTAAGCATGGTGTCAAATGAAGCGTTTGATCGACGTCGGGCCTGACCGATATTTGTTCTGAATACGAACTTGCATTCTATAAATACTCCCTCGTTTGGCCGTTTGTTTTTTCTATCTGGCGATCACATAGTTCACCATTTTCCAACAAATGACTTCATAGGGCTATTACATCAGGTTTTGAAATATTTGATCTAATGCCGCTAAAGCTGCTGCTAGGGACCAAGATGTCCAGATGAAAAGATACAATAAAAGCGTGGCTGGGATACATATCATCACAGGGATCACTTTTTGTGATGTTTTATAAATATGCAATCAGTATGTTAGTCTGTGGGGTCATACTGTTTCTTTTCAGTACACCGGCATCATTTTTCATCACCCTGTCAATGTTGTGTTTAATTGTTACGGTTAGGGCCTACTCTTAATGCGTTTTTTTTTGGTGACACGTCAATGCTTTTCCGTTTTCTCCTGTTATTCCTTTTTATTATTTATTTCCTTTGGAGCTTCTCACACATCATTATTGACATTGCTACTATGGACAAACCCAGTAAGCCCTTGTCATGTGGCCAATGTGTGGGTGTTTTTTTTATTATCAAATTATGTCAAGACAATATTATGACGATCAAGAGTTGTGAGATCATATATCCACCACCGGCTTTGCTAGGAAATTGGAGGAGACAAAACAAGAAACTACTAGTACTTACTTGACATCAAGTAAATTCCTTTCAGACAAACTTGGTCCATGTGGAATAAAATTGTTAAAAGCGTTATTTACATGCGAGTGAACCACCATGACAGGCATGATGTTTTTGTGAGTATCATTCAAATAGAGACAAAATGACTCAATATGATTAACTGTACTTAAATGTCATGAAGCTTGTTCCCTGTGTTGTGCAGAACAGTGAGCGAACACGATGAAGAATAGTCTTTCTCAGTTACAGAGGGAAATGTTATTAAAAGAATGGCTTCATTATATACATGATAGACAACAAGTCAACTGACGAAATAGGGGAGACAACTTTGTAACTAATTCTTAGCTGATCGAACTCTCACAAACCCTTTGGACATAGCTCTAAAGTAACTGTGACCCAGTCACCTCAAAATCAATGAACGGAGAGCTAAAATGCCCAATTATATCTTCGTTTATGAAGCTCTGACCTCAGTTGTCATAAGATCATTAACCCCATCTGGCCTGGTTTTTGGGGGCCTGTCCTGGCCGGGGGGGGGGGGGGTTGAAATGCACCCACCCCCTTAATTATTTTTCTTACCCCTTGAGCTAGGGATCTGAAACTTACCACACCATAACCTTGCGTCAAGCTCTACCAGAATATGCAAGATGGCCGCTATGATGACGTCACAGTGGCGTCATTTTCAAAAACGGCATTTTTTGTTCGATTTTTCTTTCAGATTTTCTGAATTTTTTACTTATGCAATTTCTTCGCAAAAACTGCATGATACATCAGTAAATATTAATGTGATGTGAAATGAAAAATAATTTTTGCCCACTTTTCATCGCGAAAAAGCAGAAATTTTGAAGAAATAGGACAAAAACATCACTTTTCTGGGACCCCACGTGGCCGCCATCTTGAATTTACCCATCATCCTCTGCTCGAGGGGTTATGCAAATAGGCTCAAAATGACTCCAATATGATAAGCTATAAAGTCACGGAGTTTCAGCTCCGCGCCCTGTTGTTTTTTCTCTCCTATCTCCGGAAGGACAAAAAATTGAGAGCTGAAACTTCTTGACCTTTTAGATTATCATATTGGAGTCATTTTGAGCCTATTTGTATGCCCCACGAGCAGAGGATCATGAGTAAATTCAAATTGGCGGCCATATGAGGTACCAGAAAAGTGATGTTTTCGACATATTTCTTCAAAAAATTTGCTTTTCTCTATGGAAAATGGGGTAAAATCTATTTTATTTCATATCAGATTATTATTTACTAATTTATTATGCAGTTTTTGCGAAGAAAAAACAAAAAATTCGAAAATTCTGACCGAAAAATGGTCCAAAAATGCACTTTTCGAAAATGACGTCACAGTGACGTCATCATGGCAGCCATCTTTGATTGTTTTACATTTTCTTGTAGAGCTTGACCCAATGATATGGTGTGGTAAGTTTCAGCCCTATAGCCTTAGCGATAGCGAGAATATATAGAGGGCGCACTTTCCGCCCCCCCCCCTCCCCCCAGGCTGCGGTACACCACCAAATCGCCCAGGCCAGATAGGGTTAAAATGTTGAAGTGATTGCTCTTGAACAACGGAATTGTTTAGAGCATGAGTGTTTCGTTTCTGGTAAAAGAACCTCACAGGAAGTGGTGCCATGACGCGGTTATTTCTAACTTAGTCTATGATTTTATTCTGAAGATATCCAATTTACACATTTTTGTATGTTGGTTTTTATTCTAAGATCTCTGATATAGAACAGCGACATATGAAGATTATCACTACAGACGATCATTTATCCGGTGTTCAGAAATGATAATTATACAATACAACTATAGCCCGAATTAAGGCCAAAAAAGGAAGAAAGAATATTCAAATATCAATAGCAAAATAATATGAAAAGAAATATACATATATTAATTTCAACAATGGCGGATCTACGGGGGGTGGGGGGGGGGGGGGAGCTTGTACCGGGGGTTCCGACACCCTCTCCCCCCCTCCCCTGAAACCTGCAAAAACAGTATTTGGAAGGATCAGCGAACCCTGGGATTCCACGTAGAGATAATGTCTTAAACACCTGACATGTAAAGTACCTGAATGTGGATTATGCAATTACAGTATCTATAAGTGTATTAAACAGACCATCATCCATTAATGTGGTTTGTGGACATACTATTGGAGTTCCAATTTGTATCTGAAATCAGACTTTATCGCCTCGAGCGCACCATGTGTCGTGGTGTGTTATAAGCCTGTTATGTATGTGTTGGAGCTGAAAGTCAAATTAAGTCTAGCATGAGGTGCGATTTTTTTGGTGGTATCTGACTTGGGTTTTTTGGGACGTATCCTGGCCGGGGGGGCGAAATAATCCACCCCCCCCCCTCCACCTGAATTATTTTTCTTACCCCTTGAGCTAGGGTCTGAACCTTACCACATTATACCCTTGGGTCAAGCTCTACCAGAAAATGCAAAACAAAAAAGCCGCTTTGATGACGTCACAGTGACGTCATTTTCAAAACGGCATTTTTGGAGGATATTTCGGTCGAATTTTCCGAATTTTTTATTGATGCAATTTCTCCGCAAAATCTGCATATTAATGTGATGTGAAATAAAATAGTTTTTGCCCACTTTTCATTGCGGAAAAGCGAAAATTTTGAAGAAATATGACAAAAACATCACTTTGCTGGTCCCCACGTGGGCGCCATTTTGAATTTACCCATGATCCTCTGCTTTGGGGGTTATGCAAATAGGCTCAAAATGACCCCAATAGGATAAACTATAAAGTCAAGGAGTTTCGGCTCTCCATTTTTGTCGTTCCGGAGATAGCGCAGAAAGTTTTGTATGGGGAGCCATTTCCTTCCCCCCCCCCCCCGGCCAGGTAGGGTTGAATATCAATGCGTGCTTATAAATGCAAAACAAACGTGAAAATAGAACCATAAATTTGCATACATATGTTTAGATTTCTCTCCAATTTCCATCCGCCCTTGTTCAAGCTAACAATTTCGGGTGCAATAGGTTGTGGGGGTTAAGAAGAAGGATGGGAGTAGTATATACCAAGCATATTGACTCGGATTGGCCATACTGTGCATGCGCGATTGTGACAGTTTTGCGGCGTGCGCAGGGAGGTGTGTGGAGGAGTTGTGCGCAAGTATGACGTCACTTTCGGTTTGGATAAATCGGCCGTGACCTTGGGGGCATGTATTTCTCTGCGGTGACGCGGTCTGGTGGTGATGCGGTCTGCCACCGCGGACAGAAAGTAGTCCCAAATACGTGGGTTTTCGTGAGAATGTTCGGCACTCTTCAGGGGCGAGAGGGGAATCTATTGGACCGATTGGGTCGAGTGAGGTGTCAAAGTGAAGCGTTCTTCAGTCATGTCATGGGTGGATGCATGTAAAATTAGGATTTGTCGCGAAAATATAAAAAGCGGAACACGGATTTTACTCCTACAATAGGGGCCTGTATTATACAATATATGGGAAAAGGCCTGTATGGGGTATTGGGGATAGTTATTTTTTTTTGGGATGTTACTATGGGTTGTTTGTATATAGCCCCATATAGTTTGTATATAGGTCCAATCTGGGATTTTGTTGTGGGTGTTACTATGGGTTGCTTGGTCTTGTTTTTGTCGTCTCACCAAGAAAAACACGATGGGAGGGGTCTCGGAGATAAGCGGTGAAATTTTTCGAAAAGTACCGGGTAGGTCTGTGTATAGGCCCATATAGCCCCATACTGGCTATGGGGGGGGGGGGATAGGTCCATACTGGGTGGACGTTTTGGGGTCTAGGTGAGCCTCTAGTGGTCCTATGGTGTCGTATGAGGTCTTATTTTGAAGCTCTCATGGAGGGCACCCGACTGCACATTGAATGGTTCAATACTCTGCGCATGCGCAGTCTGGCCGTAGCATTGAAAGCAGGCATTTTGGGGGGTATGTGGGGTGTGTTTGATGGTAGAGATGAACCACTATGGGTCCAAATGGGTCGCGGGAGCTGTCAAAGTAAAGCTGCTGTGGGGTAGAGTCAGAATAAATTTTTATTGCAAGTCGCGTCGATCTGCGCATGTGCAGTTGGGTGTATTAAGTGGTCATTTTGGGGGTGTAGAGGAAGGTGTTTGGGATGGAGACCATCCTTGGTCCGAATGCGTCCTGAGGTGTTATGTCGTAGCTCTCGGGGTGTAAACCCCGATTTGAGGGCTGTCCATATCATCTGTGACGTCATCGGTGACGTCATCAGTACGAGTAGTAGCGAAAGTGGTCATTTTGGGAGCAGTGAAGGAAGGTATTTGGTGTAGAGATGGACCAGCCTTGGTCCGAATGCGTCGTGGCAGGTGTCATTTTGTAGCTCTCGGGGAGTAGACTCCCATTTGAGGGGTGTCCGCGTCATCTGTGACTTCATCAGTGACGTCATCAGGACGAGTAGTAGCGAAAGTGGACATTTTGGGGCAGTGAAGGAAAGTATTTGGTGTAGAGATGGACCATCCTTGGTCCGAATGCGTCGTGGGAGGTATCAGTGTGAAGCTCTCTTGGGTCAGATTGGCTTGTTTCATTGGAAGTCGCGTCAATATGCCCATGCGCAGTTGGCCAGTTGGTTTTTCCCGTCGTACATAGGAAAGTTTGGGGATGTGAAGGAAGGTATTTGGTGTAGATATGGACCATTCGCGGTATAAATATGTCGTATGAGGTGTCATCTTGCAGCAACGCCAAGCTTAGCGCTTCAACGCCCTGGTGAATTAGCCCTGAAGCTCTGATTTTCTAGATATTCTATGGAATTGACACTAATTCATGGAAAATGCAGTAACGCCCGTCAACGCCCGTCGTTGCGCCTTAACGCTCTAGCATACCGCCTTGACGCCATGATATAGACCGGAGAGAGAACAACAACAACAACAAGGATGACAGATGAGAGAACAACAACAACAAGTTCTCATATAGTTTATTCTCCCCAATGTTACATCATACCCACGCTGGGGTAGCCGCGTTGGGTGTGTTTACAATTCGAGAAGACTCTTGTCCAATCAGAGACCGTCCTTTGGTGCTGTTTCTCTCATTTTCGTTCTTGCCCGTTAGATGTATTCTCGGCTGTTCTTGTCCAATCAGAAGCCGTCCTTAAGAAAGTCCCATCTTCGGTCATGTTCGCTCTCATCCGTTTATTCTAATCGTCGTCGGCCAGTCCAAGATATTGTTTTGGGCAGCATGTCCTGAAAGAGTTGTTTGCGCATCCTGATCGCATTTTCCAGGGCCTCAGTGGGTGGTAGCCCCATATCCTCTCTCAAGTGACGCTTGGTCTTCATGATGGACCTGTGCGTGGGGTCGCCTTTCATTTCAAGCGGTAGTAAGGTATACTGTTCATAGATCGCCATGACTGTTTTCCTGATGCAGGGGCGCATTTGGGGGTATGCCTGTTGTACGTTATCCTGTCCGGCGTCCTCGATCGCTGCAGCGTGAGTATTGATAGCTACGCTCACAATACGATCCCAGAAGGTAAGTTCTGCCTCACTTTCCACGGACGTAGGCTGACTATCTGAGGTCAAGCTCTCTGAATCACTAGATAGACTCTCAGCAATCTCTGTTTCGGTATCAGTCGATACACTCTCAGCAGTCTCTGTATCAGCATCCGCCTGAACGGACTCCTCGGAGTCTTCGATCCCATGTATATTTTTCTGGTGTCGCATCATATCGTAATGTCTGGTGAACGTGCGTTCACACTCAAAGCAAGTATAAGCCATGTTGACGGTTGAACGGCGAAGGTGCGTGTTTTGGGTATACACTTGCTTCTATAGACAGTAACGCCCGTGAACGCTTAGCTTAGCGTTTCAACGCCCTGGTGAATTAGCCCAAAAGCTCTGATTTTCATGGAATTGACACTAATTCATCGAAATGCGGTGACGCCCGTCGTTACGCTCGTCTCAACGCCTTAACGCTCATCTCAAAGCCTTAACACACTTCTTAACGCTTTAACGTCGTTTAATGATGCGTTCGAACGAATGTTTCTTTTGTGCTATTGCTCTGACATACGCCGATTTCCATTTCATGCCCGAGGTTTTCAACATCGACGCTGTTCTTTCAATTTCCATATGGATTGGGTCCTTATCCAACAATTTCATATGTGTCACGAGGTCGACATACTGCGGACGTAAAGCCCGTCGTAGTTTGGGTGCCAATCTGTTATGGGCTAAAATTGCGCCTTCCTCTTTCGGAAACCCTTTGTGCTGAAACTTGTTTTCTTTGGCCCTCAACGTCTTGCCCATCTCGGCGTTCATACTTTCTTTGAACAAATCCTTCCATAGCCTCGAGTTCACATTATGTTCATTCTCTTGTACGGGTTTGAGTTGGTCCTTTACGGTTGGGTGATATTCCGAAACTGATGGTATGAAGGGGCTCCGTTGTAGGGGTCGGTTGCTGCTGCTGCTCTGCCAGATGTGAACTCGGTGAGTCGTGTCGGGGTATATGACGTTGCGGTGATCCTTTGTCGGGTAACAGGTGGGTCATCTGCCGGCGATCTTCGGGGGTATGGGCTTTTAAATCTACGAACAGGTAGCCGCACGGACGACTTGTTGCCCTTTGAAACGCCTGCATGAAATGGCCGATGTTCTGAGGATAAATTCGACTACAAAACACACGGATTTGTGTCCTGTCAATGGGATTGGAGAATAACACAAAGTATTAGCTGTTCAAGGCAACATCTCTGGACGCCTTCCATTGAGGAAAGAGATTCTGGGTCAAATAGATGACGGACAGATTCCTATGATGGGATCCTTTAGTAAACAAGTCGGCAACGTGTGAATTGTCCTTGGTCGCACTCATCAGATCATCTAGCACCACCACGTTGGTCTGCTCGGGGTCAAAGTAATACGGTTCGTCTATGTTGTGAGGAATCCCTGGGACGAAACTCACATTTTGTAATCGCGTAGTTTCGTAGGCGGACTGCCATTGGCTATAACACCAAACAACACGTGTCGGAGCCGGGGTTGCCACACCTTCCTCTAAGAACGTCATCACCCAGGACGTCTTTCCACATGCCGTAGGGTCGCTCACCATCATCGTAAAGGGATGCTCTACTGCACTTGTTGGACCTATAGCGAGACTCGGTGGTGTCTCTTGGTTGTGTTTGCCTTGAATGTGCCTGAGCATACTATCCTATCGCGACGAGAGAAGGGTCTCTGACAGAACGTATACATACACGACATGTTGATCAGTCGACCAATACATAAGGACTGATGAGGGACACATGTTCATTCTTATATGTACAGATACCACCAGCAACACCACCCCCCACGCTATCACCACCACACACACACCACCACCACACTCCACCACCACCACCACCACCACCACCGAGCGTTGACGGTGGGAGCTCCAGTGTGGCAGAGCTCTTGGATAGGAGCTCTTGGAGTTCAAAGCGTGTGGAGCTCAGAGCACGGAAGTGACGTCATCGTTTTATATCCAGGTCCTCATCTTACATCCGAGTTTTTCCATGTTTACTGTCACGTGACCGGAACCGGAAGTTGTCACAAGACAGGTGGCGCCCCTCGGAGATCTTGCATATAAACAGGACATGCATCACACACACACATACCTGATGCAGCCTGTACCTTATAGCCCGTAGGGCATAGGGTACACCAGGGTGCGGGTGCACCAGGTATGTGTGTGTGATGCATGTCGTGTTCATATGCAAGAGCTCCGAGGGGCGCCTCCTATCTTGTGACAACTTCCGGTTCCGGTCATGTGACAGTAAACGTGGAAAAACCCGGATGTAAGGTGGCCCTCCACAGTTTCGTAGTAATGGACTGGGTCTAATTTCATAATACGATAGACTGCCCGTGTTCTGCTACATGATAATTCTTCTTGTCTTCTTAATAGCTTATATCTATAATACCATCCCATTCAGCATTATTAACGTCGCAAACGAGCATGTACAGGTCGATGGCTGGCACCGTGTACACGCTGATCGGGATCATGAAGTAAATTTTGTCCTGCTTCAGTTATGCCCCTTGGTCGTGCCTAAAACCGAGGACTCGATTACAGGAAGAAAATCTGACAAAGAACGGGCAGGTTGAGCCCCACTTTTTTGCCTTTTTAAGTTGAGACCGGACCAGGGGACGTGAGTAAGAAGTTTAATTGGAATTGTTGTACAGATGTTTCTGTAAATTGAGCCGAATTTGACCATTTTTCGACATTTTAAGGGGTTTTCTAGGAAAAACGAATCAAGCTTGGAGGAGAATGTCCGAGATTCATTAATCTATAACATAGCAGTGCTACAATATCTTAATCATGCTCTTTCAGAAAATATATACATATAAGTGATTTGGGTTGAGATTTTACGGCAATTGGTGACCGAAAACGGACCCATAGTCTGTTTCATGCCGAATGGAAGAATCCCTGGAGTGCACTCTAAAATGAGGACCCGGATGTAAAACAATGACGTCACTTCCGAGCTCTGAGCTCCACACGCTTTGAGCTCCAAGAGCTCCGATCCAAGAGCTCTGCCACATGGGAGCTGTTGGAGTGTGTTGGTGGTGTGTGTGTCGGGGTGATAGTGTGTGGTGGTGGTGTTGGTGGTGGTGGTGTCTGTACCTATAAGAATGAACATGTGTCCCTCATCAGTCCTTCTGTATTGGTCGACTGATCAACATGTCGTGTACGTGTGCGTTCTGTCAGAGAACCTTCTCTCGTTGCGATAGTATGCTCAGGCACATTCAAGGCAAACGCAACCAAGAGACACCGCCGAGTCCCGCTATAGGTCCAACAAGTGCAGTAGAGCATCCCTATACGATGACGGTGAGCGGCCCTACGGCATGTGGAAATACGTCCTGGGTGATAAAGTTCTTAGAGGAAGGTGTGGCAACCCCAGCTCTGACACGTGTTGTTTGGTGTTATAGCCAATGGCAGCCCGCCTATGAAACTACGCGATTACAGAATGTGAGTTTCGTCCGAGGGATTCCTCACGACATAGACGAACCGTATTGTTTTGACCCCGAGCAGACCAACGTGGTAGTGCTAGATGATCTGATGAGTGCGGCGATGGACAATTCACATGTTGCCGACTTGTTTACTAAAGGATCTCATCATAGGAATCTGCCCGTCATCTATTTGACCCAGAATCTCTTTCTTCAAGGGAAGGCGTACAGAGATATTGCCTTGAACTGCCAATGTCTTGTTCTCCAATCCAATTGGCAGAGCACAAATCCGTGTGTTTGGTAGTCGACTTTGTCCTCAGAACATCCACCATTTCATGCAGGCGTTTCAAGGGGCAACAAGTCGTCCGTACGGCTTCCTGTTCGTAGATTTTAAAGTCCATACCCGCGAAGATCGCCGGCTGACGACCCACCTGTTACCCGTCGAGGGATCACCGCAACGTCATATACCCCGACACCATCCACCGAGTCCACATCTGCCAGAGCAGCAGCAGCAAGTAACCCACCTCCATATAGCGGGGCCCCTTCATACCATCAGTCCCGGAATATCACCCAACTGTAAAGGACCAACTCAAACCCGTACAAGGGAATGAACATAATGTAAACTCGAGGCTATGGAAGGATTTGTTCAAAGAAAGTATGAACGCCGAAATGGGCAAGACGTTGAGAGCCACAGAAAACAAGTTTCAACACAAAAGGTATTTGAAAGAGGAAGTCGCAATTTTAGCCCATAACAGATTGGCACCCAGACTACGACGGGCTTTACGTCAGCAGTATGTCGACCTCGTGACACATATGAAATTGTTGGATAAGGACCCAATCCATATGGAAATTGAAAGCACAGCGTCGATGGTTTTTTTTTTATTTTTTATTTTATTTATTCAATATATTTATACAGGGTAGTCCAACTCAGCCAAGATGGCTGCTTTCCAGTGGGGCCCTGTTTCATACATCTCATACATACACAAGTAACAATAAGCAAACATAAATAAATAAAAAAGGAAATATACAGAGTAAGAACTAGAGGTTCCGCTTTGACCCTTGAGTTGCCGCTCCGGCATGAAGCCTATGCTGATTGTTTTTTTGAGCAAAAACATACGTCTCCCCCAACCTCCCACCTTGCTTGAATGGGCACATAATTTAAGGGAAAGTGCTATAAAATGAATGTAGCAATAAGTATCTTAAACAAAGCTGCGTATCTAAAAATATTAATTACAAAGAAGCGATTTTCATTGTATATACATGTACAAGTAGATGAACGGATGGACGGACACCGGACACGGATGAATGCATGCACACATACACTAAAACCTGATCAAATGCGGGGGCTATCCCAATGAAGCTTCCATCCAAGTTTGGTGAAATTCCATCCAATAGTTCTCAAGATATCTTGCAGACAAAGCCTGTATATACATGTACAGGCAGATGGACGGACGGACGGACACCGGACGAACGCATGCACACACACCAAAACCTGATCAAATGAGGGGGTATCCCAATGAAGCTTCCATCCAAATTTGGTGAAATTATGTCCAGTAGTTCTCCAGATATCTTGCAGACAAGCCCTGTATATACATGTACAAGTAGATGGACGGACGGGCGGACACCGGACATGGACGAATGCACGCACACACACCAAAACATAATCAAATGAGGGGGGCTATCCCACTGAAGCTTCCATCCAAGTGTGGTGAAATTCCGTCCAGTAGTTCTCAAGATATCTTGCAGACAAGGCCTGTATATACATGTACAAGTAGATGGACGGACGGACGGACACCGGACACGGATGAACGCATGCACACACACCAAAACCTAGTCAAATGAGGGGGCTATCCCAATGAAGCTTTCATCCAAGTTTGGTGAAATTCTATCCAGTAGTTCTCCAGATATCTTGCAGACAAGCCCTGTATATACATGTACAAGTAGATGGACGGACGGACGGACACCGGACATGGATGAATGCACGCACACACACCAAATCCTAATCAAATGAGGGGGTTATCCCACTGTAGCTTCCATCCAAGTGGGGTGAGATTCCGTCCAGCGGTTCTCAAGATATCTTGCAGACAAGGCCTGTATATATATGTACAAGTAGATGGACGGACGGACGGACACCGGACACGGGTGAATGCACCCAGATACACCAAAACCTAATCAAATGACGGGGCTATCCCAATGAAGCTTCCATCCAAGTTTGGTGAAATTCCGTCCAGTAGTTCTCCAGATATCTTGCAGACAAGCCCTGTACATGTAAAAGTAGATGGACGGACGGACACCGGACATGGATGAATGCACGCACACACACCAAAACCCAATCAAATGAGGGGGCTATTCCACTGAAGCTTCCATCCAAGTGGGGTGAAATTCCGTCCAGTAGTTCTCAAGATATCTTGCAGACAAGGCCTGTATATACATGTACAAGCAGATGGACGGACAGACGGACACCGGACACGGATGAATGCACGCACATATACCAAAACCTAATCAAATGAGGGGGCTATCCCAATGAAGCTTCCATCCAAGTTTGGTGAAATTCCATCCAGTAGTTCTCAAGATATCTTGCAGACAAGGCAAGGGGACGGACAGACATCCATCCAGACATCCAGACAGACAGACAGACAGCACAAACACTAGATGTCTCCCCCCAACATAGTTGGGGGAGACATAAATATGTACAAATGTATATAAAATCAGGGGTTCTCATCTGATAAAAGGCCGGTGTAATAAACAACTATCAAGAGACTACTATATTAAAACATGTTGTATAATATTCTTTTTAAAAGTGTTAAGAGATGGACTATTACGAAGTTCATATGGTAGACCATTCCATAACTGAGCACCCTGGTATCTAAAAGTACTTTGGCCAGTGTGACCAGTGGCCCTCTCTATATACAGTTGATTCGTTTCAGCTTGTCTGGAAAATCTTGCGTGCACTGACGATACATATTTAAAGTAATCTTGGAGATAAACAGGTATATCACAGTTCAAAAGTTTAAAAACAAAAGTACACTTGTGCATTCTAAAACGTTGATTGCAATTACCTCAAGACAGTTCAGAAAAAAATATCAACCGTAGATCTCTTATTTTACACATTACTATAACTCTAGCTGCTCTGTTTTGGATTTTCTGGATTCGGGTTATGTGTTTCTGAGAGCAGTTAGACCATACAATATCACCATAGTCAATTATAGGCAGAATCATTGAATTGTACAGCAGTTTTGCAACATCTTTCGTGATAAAATGTCTAAGACGACTTAAAACCCTTATTCTACCATAGATTTTATTACAAAGGTTGTTTATATGAGTATCCTATTTAAGATTATTGTCAAACCATAGGCCCAAATACTTAAAATCAAACACTTGTTCAATAAAAGAACCAGCCATGGATAAGTTAAAATGTCCAGAAGAAGATACTCGTTGTTGAGAACCTAAACATTTAGAGTCAGACTGTTCTGATAAAACCAATTTTGGACAGAGTTAAGATCATCTGACATTGCTGTTTCTATATCTTGTCGGTATTTGGATGAGTAAATAAAAGCAATGTCATCAGCATATAATACAATATCACAGTTATGAACAGCTAAAGGAAGATAATTTATATACAATATAAAAAACAGAGGGCCCAAAATGGACCCTTGTGGAACCCCATACTTAAATGAGAGAGGCGAGGATGTAGTGCTATTAAAAGAGATGCATTGGGTTCTGTTAAGTACATAATTTTGAAACCAACATATTTCCGTCCCAGTAACGCCAAGTTTTCTCATTTTTTTGTAACATTAATTCACAGTCCACAGTATCAAATGCTTTCTTCAGATCGAGAAATACAATGCCTGTTAAAAGAACTTTATCCATATTACTAAGGACGAGGCCCGACACATGAAGAAGAGTAGTGGTAGTGGAGTGAGATGGCCTAAAACGGACTGGAATCTATTTAAGATTTTATGTTGTTCGATGAAACTATATAGCTGCGTATGAACATCTCTTTCTAATATGTTCATGCATGTTGGTAAAACAGAGATAGGTCGATAATTCGACGGATCGGACGTATCCCCCTCCCTGTGAACCTCAGTAACACGGGCTCTCGAAAAGACTGTGGGCAGTTTCCCAATTCTTAATGACAAGCTCGCGATGTAATGTAGAGGAGGGGAGATAACTCCAGCAGATATTTTAAGAAATCTGGCTGGTAGATTGTCCATACCAGTTGCTTTGTTAGAATCTAAGATACTTAATTCTTTCTCAATAAAATGCATTGATATTTCAGAAAAAATAAAAGTCACGTTGTTTTCAATCTGAGTGCTAACATAAAAATTGTTTGTTTCACTAGTTCTTGGAAACACTGCAGCCAGCTTTTTCCCAATGCTGGAGAAGAAAGTATTAAAAATTTCAGCGATACCTCAGCTGTCCGTTATCTCCTGACCATCATTGTCACACAATGTTATTGTCGACACCTTCCCTTTTCTGGGAAGAATTTTTCTAATGGCTCCCCAAAGTTTATCAGATTTTTTCATATTCTCCAAAATCAGATTGTCGAAATAATTCCTCTTTTCAGAGTCAATCAGTTTTTTTACCGTGTTTCGCAATCTTCGAAATTCAGTTTTTATCTGGGGGTCTTTAAATTTCTGTGCTCTCTTTTGAAGGTTGTCCCGTTCATACATGTGCTCTCGAATCTCGTCTGTCATCCACGAAGTCTGGCTACCTCTAACTCGTCTCTCTGTTACTGGCGCATGATTGTCAGCAATATCTTCAAATAACTGCACAGGGCAGAACCATGCGTCATCAATGTTATCAAAGATTTCCAGCACCGACCATGGAACACAAACGAGATCACGCAGAAATGCCATTTCTGAAAAGTTTTTGAAATTTCTATACTTCACATACCTTGGTACCGGTTTTGGTATTTTTCCTTTCCTCGTACAAAAAAACCCTCGTACGAAAAAATGTTGAAAACCTCGGGCATGAACTGGAAAGCGGCGTATGTCAGAGCAATAGCACAAAAGAACTATTTGTTCGAACGCATCATTAAACGACGTTAACGCGTTAAGAAAGTGTGTCAAGGCGTTGAGATGAGTGCTAAGGCGTTGAGACGAGCGTAACGACGGGCGTCACCGCATTTCGATGAATTAGTGTCAATTCCATGAAAATTAGAGCTTTTGGGCTAATTCACCAGGGCGTTGAAGCGCTAAGCTATAAAAGCAAGTGTATTCCCCTTCGACGTTCAACCGTCAACATGGCTTATACTTGCTCTGAGTGTGAACGCACGTTCACCAGACATTACGATATGATGCGACACCAGAAAAATATACGTGGGATTGAAGACACTGAGGAGTCCGTTGAGGCGGATGCTGATACAGAGACTGCTGAGAGTGTATCGACTGATACCGAAACAGAGATTGCTGAGAGTCTATCTAGTGATACGGAGAGCTTAGCCTCAGATAGTCAGCTTACGTCCGTGGAAAGTGAGGCACATCCTAGCTTCTGGGATCGTATTGTGAGCGCAGCTATCAATACTCACGCTGCAGCGATCGAGGACGCCGGACAGGATAACTTACAACAGGCATACACCCAAATGCGCCCCTGCATCAGGAAAACAGCCATGGCGATCTATGAACAGTATACCTTACTACCGCTTGAAATGAAAGGCGACTCCACGCACAGGTCCATCATGAAGACCAAGCGTCACTTGGAAGAGGATATGGGGCTACCAGCCACCGAGGCCCTGGAAAATGCGATCAGGATGCGCAAACAACTCTTTCAGGACATGCTGTCCGAACAATATCCTGGACTGCCCGACGACGATTAGAACAAACGGATGAGAGCGAACATGGCCGAAGATGGGACTTTCTTTAGGACGGCCTCTGATTGGACAAGAGCAGCCGAGAATACATCTAACGAGCAAGAACGAAAATGACAGATACAACACCAAAGGTGGCCCTCCACAGTTTCGTAGTAATGGCCCCGGTCTAATTTCATAATACGATAGACTGCCCTTGTTCTGCTACATGATAATTCTTTTTGGCTTCTTAATAGCTTATATCTATAATATCAACCTACTCAGCATTATCAATGCTGCAAAGGAGTACGTACAGATCGAGGGCTGGCTTCGTCTACACGCTGATCGGGGTCATGGAGTAAATTTGGTCTTGCCTCAGTTACGCCCCTTGGGTGTGCCCAAAAATCGGGAATCATTTACGGGAAGAAAATCTGACAAAAAACGGGCAGGTTGACCCCCATTTTTGTTTGCCTTTTTAAGTTGAGACTGGATCAGGGAACGTGGGTAAGAAGTTTAATTGAAACCGCTCTTACTGATTTTTCTGGAAATTGAGCCGAATTTGACCATTTTTCGATATTTTAAGGGGTTTTCTAGGAAAAATGAAGCAAGCATGGAGAAGAATGTTCAAGTTTAATTTTTCCATAACATAGCAGTGCTCTATCTTAAAATAATAGTTTCATCATGCTCTTTCAGAAAATATATAGATATACGTGATTTGGGTTGAAAGTGTTACGACAACTGGTGACCAAAAAACGGACCCATAGTCTATTCCATGCCGAACGGCAGAATCCCTGGAGTGCACCCAAAAGACGGTCTTTGATTGGACAAGAGTCTTCTCGAATTGTAAACATACCCAACGCGGCTCCCCCAGCGTGGGTGTGATGTAACATTGGGGAGAATAAACTATATGAAAACTTGTTGTTGTTGTTGTTCTCTCATCTGTCATCCCTGTTGTTGTTGTTGTTCTCTCTCTGGTCTGGCGTCAAGGCGTTATGCTAGAGCGTGAAGGCGTAACGACGGGCGTTGACGGGCGTCACTGCATTTTCCATGAACTAGTGTCAATTCCATAGAATATCTAGAAAATCGGATCTTCAGGGTAATTCACCAGGGCATTGAAGCGTTAAGCTTGGCGTTGCAGCAAGATGACACATCATACGACGCAATCAGACCAAGGATGGTCCATCTCTACACCAAATACCTTCCTTCACTGCCTCAAAATTCCCACTTTCGCTACTAATCCTACTGATGAGGTCACCGATGACGTCACAGATGCTGTGGACAGCCCTCAAATCGGGTCTGCACCCCGGGAGCTACAAAATGACATCCCACACGACGCATTCGGACCAAGGATGGTCCATCTCTACATCAAATACCTTCCTTCACTGCCTCAAAATGCCCACTTTCGCTACTACTCCTACTGATGAGGTCACCGATGACGTCACAGATGCTGTGGACATCCCCCAAATCGGGTCTGCACCCCGAGAGCTACAAAATGACACCTCCCACGACGCATTCGGACCAAGGATGGTCCATCTCTACACCAAAAACCTTCCTTCACTGCCCCAAAATGACCACTTTACTTAATACACCTAACTGCGCATGCGCAGATTGACGCGACTTGCAATAAAACACACGCCATTCTGACTCTACCCCACACAAGCTTCACTTTGACACATCCCACGACTCATTTGGACCCATAGTGGTCCATCTCTACCCCCAAACACACCCCACATACCCCCCAAACTGCCTGCTTTCCATACTACGGGCAGACTGGAGGTGCGCAGAATATTGAAAACGGACGAACCCATTCGGGTGCTCCTCCACGAGAGCTTCAAAATGAGACCTCATACGACACCATAGGACCACTAGGGGCTCACCTATACCACAAAACGTCCACCCAGTATGGACATATATCCTCATAGCCCCTGGGCTTATATACAGACATAGCCAGTATGGGGCTTTATACAGACCTAGCCGATACTTTTCGAAAAATTTCACCGCTTACCTCCGAGATCAAGATCAAACAACCCATAGTAAAGCCCACAAAAAAATACCCCCATAGCCAGTATGGGGCTATATGGGCCTATATACAGACCTACCCGGTACTTTTTGAAAAATTTCACCGTTTAGTACCGGGACCCCTCCACTCGTATTTTCTTGGCGAGACGAGAAAAACAAGACCAAACAACCCATAGTAACATCCCCCCAAAAATGACTACCCCCCCCATTTCCCATACAGGCATTTTCCCGTATATTGCATAATACAGACCCCTATTGTAGAAGTAAAGTCCGTGTTCCGCTTTTTATATTTTCGGGACAAATCCTAATTTTACATCCATCCACACATGACATGACTGAAGAACGCTTCACTTCGACACCTCACTCGACCCAATCGGTCCACTAACGGCCCCTCTCGCCCCTGAAGGTTGCCGAACATTCTCACGAAAACCCACGTATTTGTGACTACTTTCTGTCCGCGGAGGCAGACCGCATCACCATCAGACTGCATCACCGCAGAGGAATACATGCCCCCCCAAGGTCGCGCTCGATTCATCCAAACCGGAAGTGACGTCATACTTACGCACAACTCCTCCACACACCTCCCTGTGCACGCCGCAAATTGCCACAATCGCGCATGCGCAGTGTGGCCAATCCGAGTCAATATGCTTGCTACATACTACTGATGGGGAAAAGAATTCTTCTGTTATTTGAAGACTAAATATTACTAAGGTAATCCTATGGTTCGTATTTGTGTTAAGTGTGCAGAAGAGTCGTAAGTTTTCCAGAAAATTCATTCAACTGCAGTTGTTCAAATGAGTATTTTTGTATTGTCCCTTGAGTGTTCGGCTTATGCTGAAGATGGTTGAGTGTAATTGGCACTTGGTCAGGTGAAGGCAACTGGGTACATAGATCCAATACTCATCCAGAAGGGTCGATATGTTAGATTTTTTAGTACTTGGAATATTTTTGTATTTTTGTAGGCATCTGCAAGTGATTCGTATTCTGTTTTACACAGTCTTAGTTTCGATTTGATAGCTGTTAAGAGCACTCTGGCCCAATAGGCCAGAGTTGATATAGTTATTCTTACAGCAAGTATCATTTTGCAGAACTTAAGTTTATATGGTAATTCGTGAATTATATTTAGGTTTAACCAACAATAGCAACTAATCGTGTGCACGTTTTGTTATTTCACAAATGTAGCAAATGATGAGCTTGATGAGGGTATGGAACAACTTATCCTGCAATTTTGTTAGAAATAAGCAATTGTTGATAGTATTTATTTGGCCATCCAAATTCTTTTTTGTCACTTGACCCAATGTAAACTATGTCACATTTCTGTTTATTATCTGCTGAAAAATGACAATGTCCCATTCATGGAACTGTTTGTCAAGTTCTTCGAATTGTGACGTTCGAGCGGTCAGAAAACGTCTATCTTTGCGGTGTACACGAGACGTGAGGCGGCCTGGTCTCAGGCCCCTGTGACAAATTGTCAGGCTGATGTGAACGCAGTCTCGTATGACTGGAATTGGCCAACGAGGAAGGTCCGATTCAACCTGTCACCTTGTCTGGATCGAGGAGGTAGGATGGGGGGACCTGTAGAAACAACCAAGGCAATAATAAAGTAATAATATTGTATTCTGCAATGTACACAGCTCTGTACGCGCACAATACCTGTAATAAAGATCCCTACTCTAGAGGTAGTTATCGTTAAGTGTTATCTTTATCTTAAAGAGAAAGACTAATAATATACAATATATACATGAGACCCTATCTATGACGCGTCACGGCCCAGTCCCGTCCAGACTGGCTCTCGTCGTGGTATGGTACGGCGTCTCTGGTTCCTCTCCGGTCGTAGGCGTAGCCCCGGACTGTATGGAACGTCTACCGTGTCTAAGGTTACACGGCCCAGTTCATCTAAGCGTTATTAATCGTCTCTGGAATCCTTTCCGTATCACTGCCTCTCCTAGCAGTAGCCCTTCGGCGGCGTCGGTCCGTACAGCACACCACAGCGTCTTCGGCGGCAGCCCCTTTCGGCTCGGCAGACCTCACGTTTTCGGCGACCCGTCTTCGGCCCTCACGGCGTTGACCCAATGATGAGTTAATAGGCTCAGATTGTCTGCATATATATTTGGTAATAATGCCCTGGTCTCGGGAGCGTATTATTACCTTACAGTGTAATGTCAATTAATACCAATGATTTGTAATAGCATTCAAAGACTTGCGGCAAAGCATAATTCGAGCCCTGCGACAGTGTAAATATGTACAGTGGATGTAAGCTTGTGTTATCAGTTACTCCTAGCCGAGGCCTGTAGGTAACTGGTGTAGGTGACTGTGATTAGATCTATTCCGTCCCTAAGGCCGACGATCTTGTATGTAAGCAAGTATGTGTTATTGATCGCATCTAGCCGAAGCCTGTATACGACCCGTGGGGGTAAGGTGAGTGAGTGAATTAGACGTACGCAATTCTCGGTCGTAACCTCGAACGCTAGTCTGTGTTGAAGTGCGAGCTAGTGTGAGCTGTATGTGCAGATCTCGTCCCGAAGGCCGATGATCTGGTGTCTGTGTGTGAGTAAGTATTTGTAATCATGTAAAATACATAGCCAACGCTAGCGGTGATAATTTGCTATTAACCGAGGACTGCGGCAAAGTACTTCGGCCCGGTGCTCAGGTAGAGGACTACACTGAACCTGTTCCTATGTACGAATACCACTGGCTAATAAACAGTTAATCACCTATTGCCGAAGCAAAACGTTAGCCGCGGACAAAATGCCAGACTTTAATGTTTAATACATACTGAATGGCATTCGTGTGAAAATAGGCTGCAGGTGTGGGATATTTGGTGCTCTGTATTTCCCGTAGATATCGTTCGCACGGTACAGTTAGAAGTTAGACTTTAATGCGTCATGCATGCTGAATAACAACTACTGTAGACGTGCGAACCACTGTGGACTTCTCGTCTTCAGATACTGTACGTATTAGTATCTATTATTCCTAAGCTACGGCTCAGCTCTCGGCTTTCCAACCCAGTTCGGGGCTATTTCGGCAATTAATCGGCACTTTCGGCGCATTTGCGGCGATCCTGTCCCTGTGCTCTCCCGCACGATACTTACTTGCCGAATGTCTGTGACAGAATGCCGAACGTCCATTCTCTAGGTCTTATATAAGCTCTGGCTCCCAGAATCCTTTGCGCGCCCAAACATGGCAGCCCCCATAAAACGAAAGTGTAGACTCAGGCGGTGTTGGATTTCGTGTCAGATCAACAGAGTTCGACTTCTCCCGCCCGGTTTCGATGCAAGATGCGTGTCAGGGATATTTACACTTCCCTCGCTGAAAGTTACAGCGCCCAGTTAATTCAGGTAAGTCGAATATCCACCATTATCGGTCCATTCACAATGCTATATAGAATGTCCGCATAGAACGAAAATAACATTCTCACGGGCATTTTCGTCACACTACCCACGCCTTCGAAAACACGACGCCCTCGTCGTGAAGCTCGGCTCAGCTACCAATCACAGGTGAGTCTTTCCTCCGATAGTCCACAGTATCATAACAAAGGCACCAATCACTGCAGAATTACCAAACGACGTTCTTCCCAGCCGTCTGCTGGGTTGTCGCGGAAGGAGGGGACATCAGGTCCCTAGCTTCACAACACCGGCCAATCACGGCCCAATTACAGAGGACGTTCCTCCCAGCAGTCTGCTGGGTCGTCCACGGGGTGGGAAAGGGGACATCAGGTCCCTGGCGACACAGTCCTCACTCCTTCGCCTGGGGAGTGACACTACGTGGCCTCGTCTCGGACCGCAGGTTGTGCTCCTCGCTCCACTCCCACTTATCGTAGATCTTCCTGGTCGCCACCCCTCGGCGATTCCTTACCGTATCCACGTAGGTACGCGTCCGCCGTACCACTACCCTCTGGGGAGGCGCCGCCTCCAGGTCCTCCGGCCTGCTTTCCTCTCCGGCTGGGGTACTTGCAGGACGGACACCGGCACCGGGCATCTCGGTTGGATGGACCACCTCAGGCTCTCCTGGCTCCACTGCCTCCCCCGAGACATCGGTTCCCCAAGGTCAGAAAAACGCAGCCGAGTTGCTCCGCCTCTTCTCGTCCGCGGTCTCGCCATCGACGCCAGGGGTACTCGCCACCGTATCGGGTTCGTCGGCAGCCGATGTGTTGGCACATTCATCCAGACTTGCTCCCTCGTTCACAGCTCCAGGGCTGATGAGGCATCCATCACTGCCCGCGTCCTTCCCCGCAATCATTTCCTGCTCCGTCTCCTCGGCGAAGGGGGGATGGGATAGTTGAGGCTCATCCTCACTTATCTCAAGTGCAGCATCCCCCTCAGTTGCTGCGGTCCCGGGATCGACTGCAGGGGCGTCCGCCCCCTTACCCGGCGGCACAGTCACCACCGACAAGCAGCGAGCTGCGGGCGTAGCTGCGACGTCGGACGGTCCCGCCCGAGGCTACCAGATTCGGTTAGGGAGCCTGATCACAGGGTCTTCTTTAGCCCGGGTCGGAGGGTATGGCCGCCCAGTTTCCCAATCGTGGATCCGTCGCAGGTGTTCCCTCAGGTGCTTCCTCGAGCTGTAGCTCCGCTCGCAAAAAGGACACCACTCTCGCTCTCCAGACTCATCCTTCTCGGACTTCGGTGGACATGCTAAAGCATAATCCTGATAACGCGCGGGGCGTCTAATATCTTGCCCCCGGGTCGTTCGCTGCGGTTTCGTCTCGGCCTCGGTTCCACGGTAACAGTCTGCACTCTCCACGACCTCGCATTGGACGTAGTGGCCGCCATACCTGACCCGGTGACGCTGCGTGTCGATCTGGGTACAGTGGGTGCCTAGGAAATCGTATCCTAGGAGAGCGTCCACTGTCAGATCTCCGACTATCATCCTCTGTGTTCGTGTGGTACCGTCTATAGTAATTTTAAAATCAGCTTCACCTTGCAGGGGCATCAGCGTACCGTCAGCCATTCGAATACTAGCATAAGACGGGCTCTTCAAGGCTGGTTTTAGCCGCGGACTCAGCTGCTGGTATACTTTCTCGCTCAGGAGGGAAATCGATGCCCCCGTGTCAACACAACACCACATCTTCACTGGCCCGATCTTGGCAGGTAAATAGAGTCCAGCTTCCCCGGAAGTATTAACTTTGGGAGGATTATTGGGCGATCTCGGCGATTTAGAGTCATCTGTTCTTGACAAATCTGGACAGTCCACCCGGTAAGGACCCTTTCTGCCGCACGACCAGCAAGCATTACTTCGTTCCCGCTCTCCATACGTCCGTTGTTGACCTCTGGTGTATCTTTGTGGTTGTCGCCGTGGTTGAGGCTGAGACTTTCGCATTATTTCTTCCATCAATTCTTTGATCTGTTTTCTCAGCCGAGCTTCAGATTCTTCGTCATCCTCAGAGGTTGCAGCTAATCCCTCATCTTTACTAGGAACCGTGGACTTCGCGGTTGCCCAAGTCTTACGGCGTTGCGAGGACTTGAATGCTTCTACTTCTACTGCAGAGTGTACAGCTGCATCTAAGGTCTTCGGCCGCGTCTGCCATACAAGAAATCTAAGCTCGTCCCCAATAGCCTCCAAAAACTGATCCTTTGCCAAGGTATCCTGTACGTCCTCTCCGGCATCGGGATAAGCCTGTTGTGCGAGCCGAAATAAGGCCTGGGCTAGACCCGGAAGATCTTCTGACTTCTCTCGGTATCTGGCTTTCAACTGCGTTTTATACAAATCCAATTGATTCGGCGGAGCAAAACGCTTCTCCAAGGCATCCCTCAATCGCCCATAGTCAGCGCTCCCTGGTTCTGATTTCAAGCTGGCCAACAGCTGCTGGGCAGATCCTCGGAGGGCGACGGCCAGATATTGACCCCGTTGTGAGTATGTCCATCCGTTGATAGCAGCACAGTGATCGAAATGGGAGAGATAATCCCGTAATGGCGTTGTCCCATCATAGGTAGCAGCCTTTGCCGCCGTCAACATCGGTCGCCTCGCCTCAACCGCAGGGGTCGATGTTTGTAATGGCTGCCTCCAGCTCATGGGCTCATCTCGTCCTCTCCTCGGCGGCGGCGGCGGCGTCTGATCGCAACCCTGCTGCGACCCGGAAACACCTTCGGTTCGGCGGTAATCACCAACCATTTCGGCAGTTCCACAACTCGCATTCAGCTCTGCGGCGTCGTTTTCAGTGTCCGGTCGTCTGATTGCCTCTCTTTCCCGCATCTGGCTCGTTAGCATGGACACAGTCGACTGGAACGTCCTGGCCATAGACCCCATGGTTTGTCGTAGCTCGGCAATCTCTTCCATCATCTGTATGGTCGAATCGTCGTCACGGTGTTCGTATCGGCCCCCGAGACCGTGGTTATCAGAACCAGAGTCTTTAGGGGCTCGATAACTCCCATTCATGCTGGATAACATCTCCCGCGAAGGAATCGCCGTCAGGTCAGACGGAGGAGCTAATAGCACCGTGCCCAGCTCTACAGTAGACAGGTCCAGCAAATCCACTCTTTACGGCGCCTCAGTCGCTGATCGTCCGGTCCCCACTCCTCGTCGTGACTCTTCTCGGTCCGTCGGAGTTGGCGTTGTGGACAGCCGCCGCTGGCTTCTCGTCCTCCCTGACTGCGAGTGGCTGTACGCTGGACGTAGTTCGGCGCCGACGTCTCCAATAGCCGTCATGCTTGGGTTTCTTGTTTCTTCCCAGCGTGGTCCCTTCTCCATCGGTTTCCCGGTGTTGGCCATCCCACCGCTGCCACCAGTTGTGACGTTCGAGCGGTCAGAAAACGTCTATCTTTGCGGTGTACACGAGACTTGAGGCGGCCTGGTCTCAGGCCCCTGTGACAAATTGTCAGGCTGATGTGAACGCAGTCTCGTATGACTGGAATTGGCCAACGAGGAAGGTCCGATTCAACCTGTCACCTTGTCTGGATCGAGGAGGTAGGATGGGGGGACCTGTAGAAACAACCAAGGCAATAATAAAGTAATAATATTGTATTCTGCAATGTACACAGCTCTGTACGCGCACAATACCTGTAATAAAGATCCCTACTCTAGAGGTAGTTATCGTTAAGTGTTATCTTTATCTTAAAGAGAAAGACTAATAATATACAATATATACATGAGACCCTATCTATGACGCGTCACGGCCCAGTCTCGTCCAGACTGGCTCTCGTCGTGGTATGGTACGGCGTCTCTGGTTCCTCTCCGGTCGTAGGCGTAGCCCCGGACTGTATGGAACGTCTACCGTGTCTAAGGTTACACGGCCCAGTTCATCTAAGCGTTATTAATCGTCTCTGGAATCCTCTCCGTATCACTGCCTCTCCTAGCAGTAGCCCTTCGGCGGCGTCGGTCCGTACAGCACACCACAGCGTCTTCGGCGGCAGCCCCTTTCGGCTCGGCAGACCTCACGTTTTCGGCGACCCGTCTTCGGCCCTCACGGCGTTGACCCAATGATGAGTTAATAGGCTCAGATTGTCTGCATATATATGTGGTAATAATGCCCTGGTCTCGGGAGCGCATTATTACCTTACAGTGTAATGTCAATTAATACCAATGATTTGTAATAGCATTCAAAGACTTGCGGCAAAGCATAATTCGAGCCCTGCGACAGTGTAAATATGTACAGTGGATGTAAGCTTGTGTTATCAGTTACTCCTAGCCGAGGCCTGTAGGTAACTGGTGTAGGTGACTGTGATTAGATCTATTCCGTCCCTAAGGCCGACGATCTTGTAGGTAAGCAAGTATGTGTTATTGATCGCATCTAGCCGAAGCCTGTATACGACCCGTGCCAAGGTATCCTGTACGTCCTCTCCGGCATCGGGATAAGCCTGTTGTGCGAGCCGAAATAAGGCCTGGGCTAGACCCGGAAGATCTTCTGACTTCTCTCGGTATCTGGCTTTCAACTGCGTTTTATACAAATCCAATTGATTCGGCGGAGCAAAACGCTTCTCCAAGGCATCCCTCAATCGTCCATAGTCAGCGCTCCCTGGTTCTGATTTCAAGCTGGCCAACAGCTGCTGGGCAGATCCTCGGAGGGCGACGGCCAGATATTGACCCCGTTGTGAGTATGTCCATCCGTTGATAGCAGCACAGTGATCGAAATGGGAGAGATAATCCCGTAATGGCGTTGTCCCATCATAGGTAGCAGCCTTTGCCGCCGTCAACATCGGTCGCCTCGCCTCAACTGCAGGGGTCGATGTTTGTAATGGCTGCTTCCAGCTCATGGGCTCATCTCGTCCTCTCCTCGGCGGCGGCGGCGTCTGATCGCAACCCTGCTGCGACCCGGAAACACTTTCGGTTCGGCGGTAATCACCAACCATTTCGGCAGTTCCACAACTCGCATTCAGCTCTGCGGCGTCGTTTTCAGTGTCCGGTCGTCTGATTGCCTCTCTTTCCCGCATCTGGCTCGTTAGCATGGACACAGTCGACTGGAACGTCCTGGCCATAGACCCCATGGTTTGTCGTAGCTCGGCAATCTCTTCCATCATCTGTATGGTCGAATCGTCGTCACGGTGTTCGTATCGGCCCCCGAGACCGTGGTTATCAGAACCAGAGTCTTTAGGGGCTCGATAACTCCCATTCATGCTGGATAACATCTCCCGCGAAGGAATCGCCGTCAGGTCAGACGGAGGAGCTAATAGCACCGTGCCTAGCTCTACTGTAGACAGGTCCAGCAAATCCACTCTTTTCGGCGCCTCAGTCGCTGATCGTCCTGTCCCCACTCCTCGTCGTGACTCTTCTCGGTCCGTCGGAGTTGGCGTTGTGGACAGCCGCCGCTGGCTTCTCGTCCTCCCTGACAGCGAGTGGCTGTACGCTGGACGTAGTTCGGCGCCGACGTCTCCAATAGCCGTCATGCTTGGGTTTCTTGTTTCTTCCCAGCGTGGTCCCTTCTCCATCGGTTTCCCGGTGTTGGCCATCCCACCGCTGCCACCAGTTGTGACGTTCGAGCGGTCAGAAAACGTCTATCTTTGCGGTGTACACGAGACTTGAGGCGGCCTGGTCTCAGGCCCCTGTGACAAATTGTCAGGCTGATGTGAACGCAGTCTCGTATTACTGGAATTGGCCAACGAAGAAGGTCCGATTCAACCTGTCACCTTGTCTGGATCGAGGCGGTAGGATGGGGGGACCTGTAGAAACAACCAAGGCAATAATAAAGTAATAATATTGTATTCTGCAATGTACACAGCTCTGTACGCGCACAATACCTGTAATAAAGATCCCTACTCTAGGGGTAGTTATCGTTAAGTGTTATCTTTATCTTAAAGAGAAAGACTAATAATATACAATATATACATGAGACCCTATCTATGACGCGTCCCGGCCCAGTCTCGTCCAGACTGGCTCTCGTCGTGGTATGGTACGGCGTCTCTGGTTCCTTTCCGGTCGTAGGCGTAGCCCCGGACTGTATAGAACGTCTACCGTGTCTAAGGTTACACGGCCCAGTTCATCTAAGCGTTATTAATCGTCTCTGGAATCCTCTCCGTATCACTGCCGCTCCTAGCAGTAGCCCTTCGGCGGCGTCAGTCCGAACAGCACACCACAGCGTCTTCGGCGGCAGCCCCTTTCGGCTCGGCAGACCTCACGTTTTCGGCGACCCGTCTTCGGCCCTCACGGCGTTGACCCAATGATGAGTTAATAGGCTCAGATTGTCTGCATATATATGTGGTAATAATGCCCTGGTCTCGGGAGCGTATTATTACCTTACAGTGTAATGTCAATTAATACCAATGATTTGTAATAGCATTCAAAGACTTGCGGCAAAGCATAATTCGGGCCCTGCGACAGTGTAAATATGTACAGTGGATGTAAGCTTGTGTTATCAGTTACTCCTAGCCGAGGCCTGTAGGTAACTGGTGTAGGTGACTGTGATTAGATCTATTCCGTCCCTAAGGCCGACGATCTTGTATGTAAGCAAGTATGTGTTATTGATCGCATCTAGCCGAAGCCTGTATACGACCCGTGGGGGTAAGGTGAGTGAGTGAATTAGACGTACGCAATTCTCGGTCGTAACCTCGAACGCTAGTCTGTGTTGAAGTGCGAGCTAGTGTGAGCTGTATGTGCAGATCTCGTCCCGAAGGCCGATGATCTGGTGTCTGTGTGTGAGTAAGTATTTGTAATCATGTAAAATACATAGCCAACGCTAGCGGTGATAATTTGCTATTAACCGAGGACTGCGGCAAAGTACTTCGGCCCGGTGCTCAGGTAGAGGACTACACTGAACCTGTTCCTATGTACGAATACCACTGGCTAATAAACAGTTAATCACCTATTGCCGAAGCAAAACGTTAGCCGCGGACAAAATACCAGACTTTAATGTTTAATACATACTGAATGGCATTCGTATGAAAATAGGCTGCAGGTGTGGGATATTTGGTGCTCTGTATTTCCCGTAGATATCGTTCGCACGGTACAGTTAGAAGTTAGACTTTAATGCGTCATGCATGCTGAATAACAACTACTGTAGACGTGCGAACCACTGTGGACTTCTCGTCTTCAGATACTGTACGTATTAGTATCTATTATTCCTAAGCTACGGCTCAGCTCTCGGCTTTCCAACCCAGTTCGGGGATATTTCGGCAATTAATCGGCACTTTCGGCGCATTTGCGGCGATCCTGTCCCTGTGCTCTCCCGCACGATGCTTACTTGCCGAATGTCTGTGACAGAATGCCGAACGTCCATTCTCTACGTCTTATATAGGCTCTGGCTCCCAGAATCCTTTGCGCGCCCAAACATGGCAGCCCCCATAAAACGAAAGTGTAGACTCAGGCGGTGTTGGATTTCGTGTCAGATCAACAGAGTTCGACTTCTCCCGCCCGGTTTCGATGCAAGATGCGTGTCAGGGATATTTACACTTCCCTCGCTGAAAGTTACAGCGCCCAGTTAATTCAGGTAAGTCGAATATCCACCATTATCGGTCCATGCACAATGCTATATAGAATGTCCGCATAGAACGAAAATAACATTCTCACGGGCATTTTCGTCACACTACCCACGCCTTCGAAAACACGACGCCCTCGTCGTAAAGCTCGGCTCAGCTGCCAATCACAGGTGAGTTTTTCCTCCGATAGTCCACAGTATCATAACAAAGGCACCAATCACTGCAGAATTACCAAACGACGTTCTTCCCAGCCGTCTGCTGGGTTGTCGCGGAAGGAGGGGACATCAGCTCCCTAGCTTCACAACACCGGCCAATCACGGCCCAATTACAGAGGACGTTCCTCCCAGCAGTCTGCTGGGTCGTCCACGGGGTGGGAAAGGGGACATCAGGTCCCTGGCGACACAGTCCTCACTCCTTCGCCTGGGGAGTGACACTACGTGGCCTCGTCTCGGACCGCAGGTTGTGCTCCTCGCTCCACTCCCACTTATCGTAGATCTTCCTGGTCGCCACCCCTCGGCGATTCCTTACCGTATCCACGTAGGTACGCGTCCGCCGTACCACTACCCTCTGGGGAGGCGCCGCCTCCAGGTCCTCCGGCCTGCTTTCCTCTCCGGCTGGGGTACTTGCAGGACGGACACCGGCACCGGGCATCTCGGTTGGATGGACCACCTCAGGCTCTCCTGGCTCCACTGCCTCCCCCGAGGCATCGGTTCCCCAAGGTCAGAAAAACGCAGGCGAGTTGCTCCGCCTCTTCTCGTCCGCGGTCTCGCCATCGACGCCAGGGGTACTCGCCACCGTATCGGGTTCGTCGGCAGCCGATGTGTTGGCCCATTCATCCAGACTTGCTCCCTCGTTCACAGCTCCAGGGCTGATGAGGCATCCATCACTGCCCGCGTCCTTCCCCGCAACCATCTCCTGCTCCGTCTCCTCGGCGAAGGGGGGATGGGATAGTTGAGGCTCATCCTCACTTATCTCAAGTGCAGCATCCCCCTCAGTTGCTGCGGTCCCGGGATCGACTGCAGGGACGTCCGCCCCCTTACCCGGCGGCACAGTCACCACCGACAAGTAGCGAGCTGCGGGCGTAGCTGCGACGTCGGACGGTCCCTCCCGAGGCTGCTAGATTCGGTTAGGGAGCCTGATCACAGGGTCTTCTTTAGCCCGGGGCGGAGGGTATGGCCGCCCAGTTTCCCAATCGTGGATCCGTCGCAGGTGTTCCCTCAGGTGCTTCCTCGAGCTGTAGCTCCGCTCGCAAAAAGGACACCACTCTCGCTCTCCAGACTCATCCTTCTCGGACTTCGGTGGACATGCTAAAGCATAATCCTGATAACGCGCGGGGCGTCTAATATCTTGCCCCCGGGTCGTTCGCTGCGGTTTCGTCTCGGCCTCGGTTCCACGGTAACAGTCTGCACTCTCCACGATCTCGCATTGGACGTAGTGGCCGCCATACCTGACCCGGTGACGCTGCGTGTCGATCTGGGTACAGTGGGTGCCTAGGAAATCGTATCCTAGGAGAGCGTCCACTGTCAGATCTCCGACTATCATCCTCTGTGTTCGTGTGGTACCGTCTATAGTAATTTTAAAATCAGCTTCACCTTGCAGGGGCATCAGCGTACCGTCAGCCATTCGAATACTAGCATAAGACGGGCTCTTCAAGGCTGGTTTTAGCCGCGGACTCAGCTGCTGGTATACTTTCTCGCTCAGGAGGGGAATCGATGCCCCCGTGTCAACACAACACCACATCTTCACTGGCCCGATCTTGGCAGGTAAATAGAGTCCAGCTTCCCCGGAAGTATTAACTTTGGGAGGATTCTTGGGCGATCTCGGCGGTTTAGAGTCATCTGTTCTGGACAAATCTGGACAGTCCGCCCGGTAAGGACCCTTTCTGCCGCACGACCAGCAAGCATTACTTCGTTCCCGCTCTCCATACGTCCGTTGTTGACCTCTGGTGTATCTTTGTGGTTGTCGCCGTGGTTGAGGCTGAGACTTTCGCATTATTTCTTCCATCAATTCTTTGATCTGTTTTCTCAGCCGAGCTTCAGATTCTTCGTCATCCTCAGAGGTTGCAGCTAATCCCTCATCTTTACTAGGAACCGTGGACTTCGCGGTTGCCCAAGTCTTACGGCGTTGCGAGGACTTGAATGCTTCTACTTCTACTGCAGAGTGTACAGCTGCATCTAAGGTCTTCGGCCGCGTCTGCCATACAAGAAATCTAAGCTCGTCCCCAATAGCCTCCAAAAACTGATCCTTTGCCAAGGTATCCTGTACGTCCTCTCCGGCATCGGGATAAGCCTGTTGCGCGAGCCGAAATAAGGCCTGGGCTAGACCCGGAAGATCTTCTGACTTCTCTCGGTATCTGGCTTTCAACTGCGTTTTATACAAATCCAATTGATTCGGCGGAGCAAAACGCTTCTCCAAGGCATCCCTCAATCGTCCATAGTCAGCGCTCCCTGGTTCTGATTTCAAGCTGGCCAACAGCTGCTGGGCAGATCCTCGGAGGGCGACGGCCAGATATTGACCCCGTTGTGAGTATGTCCATCCGTTGATAGCAGCACAGTGATCGAAATGGGAGAGATAATCCCGTAATGGCGTTGTCCCATCATAGGTAGCAGCCTTTGCCGCCGTCAACATCGGTCGCCTCGCCTCAACCGCAGGGGTCGATGTTTGTAATGGCTGCCTCCAGCTCATGGGCTCATCTCGTCCTCTCCTCGGCGGCGGCGGCGTCTGATCGCAACCCTGCTGCGACCCGGAAACACCTTCGGTTCGGCGGTAATCACCAACCATTTCGGCAGTTCCACAACTCGCATTCAGCTCTGCGGCGTCGTTTTCAGTGTCCGGTCGTCTGATTGCCTCTCTTTCCCGCATCTGGCTCGTTAGCATGGATACAGTCGACTGGAACGTTCTGGCCATAGACCCCATAGTTTGTCGTAGCTCGGCAATCTCTTCCATCATCTGTATGGTCGAATCGTCGTCACGGTGTTCGTATCGGCCCCCGAGACCGTGGTTATCAGAACCAGAGTCTTTAGGGGCTCGATAACTCCCATTCATGCTGGATAACATCTCCCGCGAAGGAATCGCCGTCAGGTCAGACGGAGGAGCTAATAGCACCGTGCCCAGCTCTACTGTAGACAGGTCCAGCAAATCCACTCTTTTCGGCGCCTCAGTCGCTGATCGTCCGGTCCCCACTCCTCGTCGTGACTCTTCTCGGTCCGTCGGAGTTGGCGTTGTGGACAGCCGCCGCTGGCTTCTCGTCCTCCCTGACTGCGAGTGGCTGTACGCTGGACGTAGTTCGGCGCCGACGTCTCCAATAGCCGTCATGCTTGGGTTTCTTGTTTCTTCCCAGCGTGGTCCCTTCTCCATCGGTTTCCCGGTGTTGGCCATCCCACCGCTGCCACCAGTTGTGACGTTCGAGCGGTCAGAAAACGTCTATCTTTGCGGTGTACACGAGACTTGAGGCGGCCTGGTCTCAGGCCCCTGTGACAAATTGTCAGGCTGATGTGAACGCAGTCTCGTATGACTGGAATTGACCAACGAGGAAGGTCCGATTCAACCTGTCACCTTGTCTGGATCGAGGAGGTAGGATGGGGGGACCTGTAGAAACAACCAAGGCAATAATAAAGTAATAATATTGTATTCTGCAATGTACACAGCTCTGTACGCGCACAATACCTGTAATAAAGATCCCTACTCTAGAGGTAATTATCGTTAAGTGTTATCTTTATCTTAAAGAGAAAGACTAATAATATACAATATATACATGAGACCCTATCTATGACGCGTCACGGCCCAGTCTCGTCCAGACTGGCTCTTGTCGTGGTATGGTACGGCGTCTCTGGTTCCTCTCCGGTCGTAGGCGTAGCCCCGGACTGTATGGAACGTCTACCGTGTCTAAGGTTACACGGCCCAGTTCATCTAAGCGTTATTAATCGTCTCTGGAATCCTCTCCGTATCACTGCCTCTCCTAGCAGTAGCCCTTCGGCGGCGTCGGTCCGTATAGCACACCACAGCGTCTTCGGCGGCAGCCCCTTTCGGCTCGGCAGACCTCACGTTTTCGGCGACCCGTCTTCGGCCCTCACGGCGTTGACCCAATGATGAGTTAATAGGCTCAGATTGTCTGCATATATATGTGGTAATAATGCCCTGGTCTCGGGAGCGTATTATTACCTTACAGTGTAATGTCAATTAATACCAATGATTTGTAATAGCATTCAAAGACTTGCGGCAAAGCATAATTCGAGCCCTGCGACAGTGTAAATATGTACAGTGGATGTAAGCTTGTGTTATCAGTTACTCCTAGCCGAGGCCTGTAGGTAACTGGTGTAGGTGACTGTGATTAGATCTATTCCGTCCCTAAGGCCGACGATCTTGTATGTAAGCAAGTATGTGTTATTGATCGCATCTAGCCGAAGCCTGTATACGACCCGTGGGGGTAAGGTGAGTGAGTGAATTAGACGTACGCAATTCTCGGTCGTAACCTCGAACGCTAGTCTGTGTTGAAGTGCGAGCTAGTGTGAGCTGTATGTGCAGATCTCGTCCCGAAGGCCGATGATCTGGTGTCTGTGTGTGAGTAAGTATTTGTAATCATGTAAAATACATAGCCAACGCTAGCGGTGATAATTTGCTATTAACCGAGGACTGCGGCAAAGTACTTCGGCCCGGTGCTCAGGTAGAGGACTACACTGAACCTGTTCCTATGTACGAATACCACTGGCTAATAAACAGTTAATCACCTATTGCCGAAGCAAAACGTTAGCCGCGGACAAAATACCAGACTTTAATGTTTAATACATACTGAATGGCATTCGTATGAAAATAGGCTGCAGGTGTGGGATATTTGGTGCTCTGTATTTCCCGTAGATATCGTTCGCACGGTACAGTTAGAAGTTAGACTTTAATGCGTCATGCATGCTGAATAACAACTACTGTAGACGTGCGAACCACTGTGGACTTCTCGTCTTCAGATACTGTACGTATTAGTATCTATTATTCCTAAGCTACGGCTCAGCTTTCGGCTTTCCAACCCAGTTCGGGGCTATTTCGGCAATTAATCGGCACTTTCGGCGCATTTGCGGCGATCCTGTCCCTGTGCTCTCCCGCACGATGCTTACTTGCCGAATGTCTGTGACAGAATGCCGAACGTCCATTCTCTACGTCTTATATAGGCTCTGGCTCCCAGAATCCTTTGCGCGCCCAAACATGGCAGCCCCCATAACACGAAAGTGTAGACTCAGGCGGTGTTGGATTTCGTGTCAGATCAACAGAGTTCGACTTCTCCCGCCCGGTTTCGATGCAAGATGCGTGTCAGGGATATTGACACTTCCCTCGCTGAAAGTTACAGCGCCCAGTTAATTCAGGTAAGTCGAATATCCACCATTATCGGTCCATTCACAATGCTATATAGAATGTCCGCATAGAACGAAAATAACATTCTCACGGGCATTTTCGTCACACTACCCACGCCTTCGAAAACACGACGCCCTCGTCGTAAAGCTCGGCTCAGCTACCAATCACAGGTGAGTCTTTCCTCCGATAGTCCACAGTATCATAACAAAGGCACCAATCACTGCAGAATTACCAAACGACGTTCTTCCCAGCCGTCTGCTGGGTTGTCGCGGAAGGAGGGGACATCAGGTCCCTAGCTTCACAACACCGGGCAATCACGGCCCAATTACAGAGGACGTTCCTCCCAGCAGTCTGCTGGGTCGTCCACGGGGTGGGAAAGGGGACATCAGGTCCCTGGCGACACAGTCCTCACTCCTTCGCCTGGGGAGTGACACTACGTGGCCTCGTCTCGGACCGCAGGTTGTGCTCCTCGCTCCACTCCCACTTATCGTAGATCTTCCTGGTCGCCACCCCTCGGCGATTCCTTATCGTATCCACGTAGGTACGCGTCCGCCGTACCACTACCCTCTGGGGAGGCGCCGCCTCCAGGTCCTCCGGCCTGCTTTCCTCTCCGGCTGGGGTACTTGCAGGACGGACACCGGCACCGGGCATCTCGGTTGGATGGACCACCTCAGGCTCTCCTGGCTCCACTGCCTCCCCCGAGGCATCGGTTCCCCAAGGTCGGAAAAACACAGGCGAGTTGCTCCGCCTCTTCTCGTCCGCGGTCTCGCCATCGACGCCAGGGGTACTCGCCACCGTATCGGGTTCGTCGGCAGCCGATGTGTTGGCACATTCATCCAGACTTGCTCCCTCGTTCACAGCTCCAGGGCTGATGAGGCATCCATCACTGCCCGCGTCCTTCCCCGCAACCATTTCCTGCTCCGTCTCCTCGGCGAAGGGGGGATGGGATAGTTGAGGCTCATCCTCACTTATCTCAAGTGCAGCATCCCCCTCAGTTGCTGCGGTCCCGGGATCGACTGCAGGGGCGTCCGCCCCCTTACCCGGCGGCACAGTCACCACCGACAAGCAGCGACCTGCGGGCGTAGCTGCGACGTCGGACGGTCCCGCCCGAGGCTGCCAGATTCGGTTAGGGAGCCTGATCACAGGGTCTTCTTTAGTCCGGGGCGGAGGGTATGGCCGCCCAGTTTCCCAATCGTGGATCCGTCGCAGGTGTTCCCTCAGGTGCTTCCTCGAGCTGTAGCTCCGCTCGCAAAAAGGACACCACTCTCGCTCTCCAGACTCATCCTTCTCGGACTTCGGTGGACATGCTAAAGCATAATCCTGATAACGCGCGGGGCGTCTAATATCTTGCCCCCGGGTCGTTCGCTGCGGTTTCGTCTCGGCCTCGGTTCCACGGTAACAGTCTGCACTCTCCACGACCTCGCATTGGACGTAGTGGCCGCCATACCTGACCCGGTGACGCTGCGTGTCGATATGGGTACAGTGGGTGCCTAGGAAATCGTATCCTAGGAGAGCGTCCACTGTCAGATCTCCGACTATCATCCTCTGTGTTCGTGTGGTACCGTCTATAGTAATTTTAAAATCAGCTTCACCTTGCAGGGGCATCAGCGTACCGTCAGCCATTCGAATACTAGCATAAGACGGGCTCTTCAAGGCTGGTTTTAGCCGCGGACTCAGCTGCTGGTATACTTTCTCGCTCAGGAGGGAAGTCGATGCCCCCGTGTGAACACAACACCACATCTTCACTGGCCCGATCTTGGCAGGTAAATAGAGTCCAGCTTCCCCGGAAGTATTAACTTTGGGAGGATTCTTGGGCGATCTCGGCGGTTTAGAGTCATCTGTTCTGGACAAATCTGGACAGTCCGCCCGGTAAGGACCCTTTCTGTCGCACGACCAGCAAGCATTACTTCGTTCCCGCTCTCCATACGTCCGTTGTTGACCTCTGGTGTATCTTTGTGGTTGTCGCCGTGGTTGAGGCTGAGACTTTCGCATTATTTCTTCCATCAATTCTTTGATCTGTTTTCTCAGCCGAGCTTCAGATTCTTCGTCATCCTCAGAGGTTGCAGCTAATCCCTCATCTTTACTAGGAACCGTGGACTTCGCGGTTGCCCAAGTCTTACGGCGTTGCGAGGACTTGAATGCTTCTACTTCTACTGCAGAGTGTACAGCTGCATCTAAGGTCTTCGGCCGCGTCTGCCATACAAGAAATCTAAGCTCGTCCCCAATAGCCTCCAAAAACTGATCCTTTGCCAAGGTATCCTGTACGTCCTCTCCGGCATCGGGATAAGCCTGTTGTGCGAGCCGAAATAAGGCCTGGGCTAGACCCGGAAGATCTTCTGACTTCTCTCGGTATCTGGCTTTCAACTGCGTTTTATACAAATCCAATTGATTCGGCGGAGCAAAACGCTTCTCCAAGGCATCCCTCAATCGTCCATAGTCAGCGCTCCCTGGTTCTGATTTCAAGCTGGCCAACAGCTGCTGGGCAGATCCTCGGAGGGCGACGGCCAGATATTGACCCCGTTGTGAGTATGTCCATCCGTTGATAGCAGCACAGTGATCGAAATGGGAGAGATAATCCCGTAATGGCGTTGTCCCATCATAGGTAGCAGCCTTTGCCGCCGTCAACATCGGTCGCCTCGCCTCAACCGCAGGGGTCGATGTTTGTAATGGCTGCCTCCAGCTCATGGGCTCATCTCGTCCTCTCCTCGGCGGCGGCGGCGTCTGATCGCAACCCTGCTGCGACCCGGAAACACCTTCGGTTCGGCGGTAATCACCAACCATTTCGGCAGTTCCACAACTCGCATTCAGCTCTGCGGCGTCGTTTTCAGTGTCCGGTCGTCTGATTGCCTCTCTTTCCCGCACCTGGCTCGTTAGCATGGATACAGTCGACTGGAACGTCCTGGCCATAGACCCCATGGTTTGTCGTAGCTCGGCAATCTCTTCCATCATCTGTATGGTCGAATCGTCGTCACGGTGTTCGTATCGGCCCCCGAGACCGTGGTTATCAGAACCAGAGTCTTTAGGGGCTCGATAACTTCCATTCATGCTGGATAACATCTTCCGCGAAGGAATCGCCGTCAGGTCAGACGGAGGAGCTAATAGCACCGTGCCTAGCTCTACTGTAGACAGGTCCAGCAAATCCACTCTTTTCGGTGCCTCAGTCGCTGATCGTCCGGTCCCCACTCCTCGTCGTGACTCTTCTCGGTCCGTCGGAGTTGGCGTTGTGGACAGCCGCCGCTGGCTTCTCGTCCTCCCTGACTGCGAGTGGCTGTACGCTGGACGTAGTTCGGCGCCGACGTCTCCAATAGCCGTCATGCTTGGGTTTCTTGTTTCTTCCCAGCGTGGTCCCTTCTCCATCGGTTTCCCGGTGTTGGCCATCCCACCGCTGCCACCAGTTGTGACGTTCGAGCGGTCAGAAAACGTCTATCTTTGCGGTGTACACGAGACTTGAGGCGGCCTGGTCTCAGGCCCCTGTGACAAATTGTCAGGCTGATGTGAACGCAGTCTCGTATGACTGGAATTGGCCAACGAGGAAGGTCCGATTCAACCTGTCACCTTGTCTGGATCGAGGCGGTAGGATGGGGGGACCTGTAGAAACAACCAAGGCAATAATAAAGTAATAATATTGTATTCTGCAATGTACACAGCTCTGTACGCGCACAATACCTGTAATAAAGATCCCTACTCTAGAGGTAGTTATCGTTAAGCGTTATCTTTATCTTAAAGAGAAAGACTAATAATATACAATATATACATGAGACCCTATCTATGACGCGTCACGGCCCAGTCTCGTCCAGACTGGCTCTCGTCGTGGTATGGTACGGCGTCTCTGGTTCCTCTCCGGTCGTAGGCGTAGCCCGGACTGTATGGAACGTCTACCGTGTCTAAGGTTACACGGCCCAGTTCATCTAAGCGTTATTAATCGTCTCTGGAATCCTCTCCGTATCACTGCCTCTCCTAGCAGTAGCCCTTCGGCGGCGTCGGTCCGTACAGCACACCACAGCGTCTTCGGCGGCAGCCCCTTTCGGCTCGGCAGACCTCACGTTTTCGGCGACCCGTCTTCGGCCCTCACGGCGTTGACCCAATGATGAGTTAATAGGCTCAGATTGTCTGCATATATATGTGGTAATAATGCCCTGGTCTCGGGAGCGTATTATTACCTTACAGTGTAATGTCAATTAATACCAATGATTTGTAATAGCATTCAAAGACTTGCGGCAAAGCATAATTCGAGCCCTGCGACAGTGTAAATATGTACAGTGGATGTAAGCTTGTGTTATCAGTTACTCCTAGCCGAGGCCTGTAGGTAACTGGTGTAGGTGACTGTGATTAGATCTATTCCGTCCCTAAGGCCGACGATCTTGTATGTAAGCAAGTATGTGTTATTGATCGCATCTAGCCGAAGCCTGTATACGACCCGTGGGGGTAAGGTGAGTGAGTGAATTAGACGTACGCAATTCTCGGTCGTAACCTCGAACGCTAGTCTGTGTTGAAGTGCGAGCTAGTGTGAGCTGTATGTGCAGATCTCGTCCCGAAGGCCGATGATCTGGTGTCTGTGTGTGAGTAAGTATTTGTAATCATGTAAAATACATAGCCAACGCTAGCGGTGATAATTTGCTATTAACCGAGGACTGCGGCAAAGTACTTCGGCCCGGTGCTCAGGTAGAGGACTACACTGAACCTGTTCCTATGTACGAATACCACTGGCTAATAAACAGTTAATCACCTATTGCCGAAGCAAAACGTTAGCCGCGGACAAAATACCAGACTTTAATGTTTAATACATACTGAATGGCATTCGTATGAAAATAGGCTGCAGGTGTGGGATATTTGGTGCTCTGTATTTCCCGTAGATATCGTTCGCACGGTACAGTTAGAAGTTAGACTTTAATGCGTCATGCATGCTGAATAACAACTACTGTAGACGTGCGAACCACTGTGGACTTCTCGTCCTCAGATACTGTACGTGTTAGTATCTATTATTCCTAAGCTACGGCTCAGCTCTCGGCTTTCCAACCCAGTTCGGGGCTATTTCGGCAATTAATCGGCACTTTCGGCGCATTTGCGGCGATCCTGTCCCTGTGCTCTCCCGCACGATGCTTACTTGCCGAATGTCTGTGACAGAATGCCGAACGTCCATTCTCTACGTCTTATATAGGCTCTGGCTCCCAGAATCCTTTGCGCGCCCAAACATGGCAGCCCCCATAAAACGAAAGTGTAGACTCAGGCGGTGTTGGATTTCGTGTCAGATCAACAGAGTTCGACTTCTCCCGCCCGGTTTCGATGCAAGATGCGTGTCAGGGATATTTACACTTCCCTCGCTGAAAGTTACAGCGCCCAGTTAATTCAGGTAAGTCGAATATCCACCATTATCGGTCCATTCACAATGCTATATAGAATGTCCGCATAGAACGAAAATAACATTCTCACGGGCATTTTCGTCACAGAATTGCCAAACAGACACAATTAGTAGAAGAAAAAGGCCTTAGATTGAGAGGAGGAGGTTAAAGAAAACACCTTTTTTGCTCAATATGTGTTGGAATGCGTGGAAATCGGCATCAACTTGAACGTGATGAAATTTGATGAGGTTCTGGGTGCCAACAATATCATATAGCAGGATATGTCACCCCAGCTGATCAAGGCCCTGGCTTGCGAGAATCAGGCCAAAGTGGTTGTGTCCCTGTCTTACATGAAAGAGAACACTTCAAAATGTCAATGTGTAAAATGTTATACTTGTAACCAAAAGCGCAAAATTCTACCCTATCACCACCTCTCTAAAATACACTGTTCCCCATATGTCATCTCGGGTTACAGCCGTCATAACATGTCATGGAACTCTGTCATTTACACTGGAGGCGGGTAAACATGTGGCTCTAGAACCTATAGTTAAGCTTGGTACGGTGCTTACTATGCTAGAATTCCAGTATTGTCTTAATATCGGAGGGCGTAAAATCGGGCCTTGCAATTGGAACTGAATGACAACGTCTTTTCAAACAGTCTAGGTGATTACCGAATAGTATTGTGATTGAACATAATATCCGGAAATTAATGTTCTGGTTTCAGCTAAGTAGGTTTATTTTAATGAACACGTGGCATTTAACATTTACAGAATTACAAATTTTACTTTATTGTCATCTAACTGCTAGGACAAAGAAACGCGAGAACTGGAAAACGCGAAATGCGAAAACGCGAGAACGCGAAAAAGTGTTCTCGTTTTCGGGTCGTCTTTTCGCGATTTCGTGTTTTCGCGGTTTCGTGTTTCGCTATTTCGTGTTTTCGCGGTTTCGGTGTTTATGTTTGATACGGCTCATGCGATTGCCATGGGGTTCATTTGGACTGTTACGCTAGCGAATAGGACCTTTAACATCTACAACCATGGTAAAACAAAACTGTTCTCTTGAATTTTGCATTCCTCATCGAAAATGAGATAAAAAAAATTTTTATTTGGGATATTACTATAACGAGCAGCCAGAGGATGCTACTGTAGGTCCCCCGCCGAAATGGCAGCAATATATTTTAGCATTGTTGGTCTCAGGGGATATACATGAGGAAGGCAACTGCTGCTTCATAGGCGTTGGATGCGGAAGGGTCTTTCTGCCTTCCCAAGTTTTAAGATCAACTCAGAACGGTTGACTGAAACTTGATTGCTTCTGTAATATAGTTTCCATGCAGTGAAGCATGGAAATTATGTAACCTTGACGAGAAGCTGAAGGCAACCTCAACCTATTGCCCGGAAACCAAATCTTAAATTTGCTACCATGTGTCGCCACCTGTAGGTGCAAGTGGGCGAAACGCTATCCCAAGCATCATCTCATGGCATGGTACATGTATTAGCCTATAGTATTGAACCCTTGTACGGAGTGCCAATGATCGATTGATGCAGCAACAACAACATTTTTCCAGCTGGACGGCAGATTTTGAAATCGAAAACGAGGCCGCGCTATGTCATCAGTCAACTGAGACAGTCACGTGGTTGTGTATGAAGATTGGGGTGGCTGCTATATATAGTGATCCAATGAAAATGCTCATATTAGTTTAAAATGGCAGGGTCGAATGACCAATCACTGAAGGGGAGACAGCTGGAACAGTACGCTGACACTGTCTGTTAATATCCTGATTTAACAGAGTTCTAGGTACATGTATCAGCATACGAACTTTGGAAAGAATCTGAAGAGGGGTCTTCAAGTTATTGCCCGGAAACCAAATTTAGATTTGTAGGCACAAGTGTGCGAAACACAATCCCAGGCGACATCTTATGGCATATAAATACCAAATTTGAGAAGAATCCGATGAGCAGTTGTCAAATTATTGCCAGAAACAATTTTCAGATTTGTCCACCAGGTGTCGCCACCAGTATGCAGAAGCAGGCGAAATACAATCCCAGGGGACATATCATGGCATGGTATCTGCATATCAAATTGGAGAAGAATCCGATGAGCGAAATCAAATTGATATTTTGACATGTGATGGTGCTACTATCCGTAGGCGCAAGTGAGCGAAACGCAATCTCAAGTGACATCTTATGTCATGGTATTACACGGAGACAAATTTGGGATTTTGCCACCAGGTGGCGCCACCTGTAAGTGCAAGTGAGTGAAAGGCAATCCCATGCAACATCTCCTGGCATGGTACATGCATGCTAACTTTGAGAAGAATGCATGCAGTTCTCAAGTTATTGGCCAAAAACAAATTTCAGATTTTGTCATCAGGTGGCATCACCTTCTAAGCAGAAGTGGATAACGCAATCCCAAGCAACATCGCATGGAAAGGTACAATGTATATGCATGCCTAATTTGGAAAGAATTCGATAAGTAGTTCTCAAGTTATTGCCCGAAATCCAAGTTTTGAGTGACATTTCAAAGCGTTTCAAAGTTATCGCTTGCAGCACAAAAGAACGGAAAGAACCCTAGTGGTGCCACCTTCAGGTAGATGTTTCTGAAACACAATACCAATCAACATCTTGTCACAAGGAATGCATATATGCCAAATATTGAAGAAATTAGATACAGTCGATCGAATACGATTGAGAAGACATCCCTTTTGCATCTTTAGTAAAGGAAACATTCATTATTTGTGAAGAAAGTAAAAACATAAAAACATCATTAACATGACCCCATATGATACCTTGAGGAAAGGTACCAACATACCAAATATAAAAGAATCATGCAGGTCCAACATGCAGTTACTGTCCGGGAATGCAATTTTACCTTGGCCCACAGGTAGCGCCATGTATAGGCAGATAGGCATAAAAAAATAATCCCAACCGAGATCTTGAGGCAAGATTCCTTGACATTGGAAATTGAAAATGTTAACTTGGCCTACCGGTGGCGCCACCTATGATCAGATCGACAAGAAAAACAATCCCAAGCGAAACCTTCAGGTAAGGTACAAGTATACCGAAACAGTAGAATAAAACGCGGCCCGGTACTGGCCAAATTTGTCTCCAGGCGAACTCGAGCTTCTGTTCTGAAGAACCGGAAAGCTTTGAGGGGCAATGATAAGTATAAATCTGTGTATTTGAATGACGACCTCACTCCACTCCGTGCAAAGTTGTTCCATATTGCAAGAAATTGTGATAAAGTGGAACGTACCTCAACATTTGAGGGAAAATTATTCTGCAATATGAAGAAAATACCTGGCCTAAATATTGCCGAACCAAAGCCTGTAATCATCGAGAACCCCGACGATCTCTTTCATCTGGGATTTACTGAAATTGATTACAAGGCGCTCGGTCTGCAGGATCTAGTCCATTGCGAAGGTCTTTATGATGATATTTAGGAGACAACAGGTGATCCAATGAGAGGTAACCAAACGGCTAATTACAATCCAACAACAGGTGCTCAAACATTTAATAATAATTCAACAATAGATGCTCAAACAGTTAATAACAATCTGACAGCAGTTAGCCAGATGAACACTCTAACAACCAGTGCTCAAAAGGTGAATAACAATCTAACAACATGTGCTCAAACGGTTAATAACAATTCAACAACAGGTGCTCATACGGACAATAACAATCCAACAAGAGTTGATAGTAATCTTCACGTTTTATTTATTAATGTTTGTGGTCTCCGGTCTAAAATTATTGACCCTGAATTCATCTCATTTATATATGGATATGACATTAGTGACATTTGCAGAAACTAAAACTTGTGACAGTGATGAAATAAACATACCTGGATATGATTGTTTCCCGAATAATCGTAAAACTGATTCAAATAGGAACTCTGGAGGTATTAGCATAGCTGTACGAAAACAGTTTGTCCCTTATATTGAAATTGAAAGAATCCAGTCCGAGTATGTTCTCTGGCTTCGTTTAAAACGGAACCCATTTAATCTGCCTAAAGATGTATGTATCGGTGTCGTCTATAACCCCCCAGAAAGTACAAGGTACTCGCGAATAGACAGTTTGGATATAATAGAGAATGAACTTCTTGATCGGCTGTCGCTATCTGACCGTGTCTACCTGGTCGATGATTTCAACACGAGAACTGGACAGCATGCAGACTATTGTGTAATTGACGAAGTGGTACAAAACAGTTTAAATCTGCATGATGATGTGTTATCTCATAGGTCTGAGCCACTGAGGCTTGATGAAATAGACATTCCGATTGACAGGTGTAGTCAGGATAGACGCAAACCAGATAATTATGGCTATAAGTTACTGAATATTTGTAAATATAATAATATGTATATATGTAATGGTAGGGTGGGGAAGGATAAGGGAATGGGGCGGACAACTAGTAAAGGAGTAAGTTTGATCGATTATCTGTTATCTAGTTATGGTGGTTTGAAACATTTAGTTGATTTTGAGGTGCACGATTTTTGTAATCTATATTCTGATATACACAGTCCAATATCATTTATAATTGGAAATTTAAGGCTGACAGTAAAGCGCCCCCTATCTGGAGAAGTTAGCCAGCCCAACTCAGATAAAAAACCCAGGAAATGGGAAAATACAAAATCTGAACAATATATTAAAAATTTGAACATGAATGAAATTAATAAATTGCGTGAATATCTAATCAATGCAATGGGGACCGACCATGAAATAACGAAGGACAATGTAAATAGAGTCTCAGAAGAAATAGCTAAAATGCTAAGTCCTGCTTTTGAAACATTTGGTACTTAGCATTATACGTATTCTGACTCAAGGGATGGCCACGACGAATATACAAACAAGCCGTGGTACAACCAAGACTGCAAAGAATACAGAAAACGTTATCATGAAGCTAAATCTAAATATACTTTATCAAAAACAAATCAAAATAAGCAATTGCTCGAGACAGCAAGTAAACAGCACAAAAAATGTATTACGTAAAGCCCACCAATATTATAGAAACTCAATGAGACAGGAAATCAGGTTAATGAGAAAAAGTAAGCCAAAAGATTTTTGGAACTATATTGACAAATTCAATAAGCGTTCAGAAAACGACCAAGTACCACTAGACACTATGTATAATTATATTTCAAGAATATAAATGCGGGAACAGGAGATGAACGGGAAACAGTTATCTTACAAAATATTGCAAATAGACATCATCCTGAAAATTATGCTATAAATGAGCCAATAAGTGCCGAGGAAATACGAAAGGTTGTAAATGAACTGAAAAATAACAAGGCAAGTGGGATAGATAATGTTTTAAATGAATACATAAAGACTTCCCTAGATTTTATAATCGATATATATGTATATTTTTTCAATGTTATATTAGATACTGGATATATGCCGGATTCCTGGATTGCTAGAATAATTAAACCAATATATAAAAATAAAGGTGACCCAAATAATCCAGAAAACTACAGACCAATCACTCTTCTGAGCTGTATGGGAAAAGTATTTACTTCTATTTTGAACACTCGACTAGCATTATTTTTAGAAGAAAATGATATATTATCTGAAGCGCAAGCTGGATTTCGAAAAGGGTATTCAACTTTAGATCATATCTTTAATTTGCAGTCATTAATAGATATTATGAAAACAAAGAAGACGAAGATGTTCTGTGCGTTTATTGACCTTAGTAAGGCGTTCGATACTATATGGAGAGACGGTCTATGGTTCAAGATAATTAATAACGGTATAGGCGGCAAGATATTTACAGTAGTGGTGAATATGTATACAGAAATTAAGTCCTGTGTCAAAATTAATAATAGTATATCTGGAATGTTTCCCTGTGAAACTGGTGTAAGACAGGGAGAAAATTTATCGCCTTTATTATTTGCTATTTTCTTAAATGATCTGGAAGACTATATGAAATATAATCGCTGTAAAGGTGTAGAAATAGAAACTGACAACGATGATTTCCACATGTATTTTAAGTTATTTGTATTGCTCTATGCGGATGACACGGTCATTATAGCTAACTCATCTGCAGAACTTCAACACTCCTTAGATATATACCACCAGTACTGTATAAACTGGAAATTATGTGTGAATAAGGAAAAGACGAAAATTATCATCTTTGGGTGCAGAAAAACCAATAACTTTAAGTTACATACGATAATGAGACCATTGAAATAGTTAGTCATTTTAAATATCTCGGAGTCTATTTCAGCTCCAATAGAAGTTTCACTTCCTGTATGAAGAACAATGTTCAACAAGCTACTAAAGCAATGACTCGTAACAATACCTGAGTGGAGTGGGAGGTGGTCGGTTGTCGGATCGGCTCCAAAAAATGTGACAATTTCGGTGGTTTAGGTGGAACTACATGACCCATAGTTATACCAAAACAACGGTGACTAGTGTGGATATCGGGACATATGCTTTTTAATGCGTCTTTCTAAACGACAAAGGAAGAATTTGAGACGGAAATTACAATCTGAGTGTAGTAAATTCCTCGAAAAGGCAGCCATGATCGAAAATTCTACGGGACGTGGTGATGACGTAGGTTCACCTGCAGCTAATTTGAATCAGGTAAATGAAACTGGCCCGCAAACATCACGGGTGATTGAGTATGCAAATCAGGTTGTGTATACCGGCGCGAATATTCCACAAGGATGGTCATTTAATCCGCAAACAGCTGGCTCACCGCAAGTACATACACCAAGTCCGCCTTCTTATGGTCAATTATTTATGCAACGCCAAACTTCGCCCCACGCTGGCCTGCACGTCCAGCCAGAGCCCGTCATGAATTCTCAACAGATGTTTTATGACAATCTCTGTGCGATCAACAGCAAATTGGGTTACCTTATGAACAGTGTTTCGAAAATCGGCTCGATTGACCAATCCATGCACTCGCTGTCGCGAAAGGTCGATACGCTCGAAGGTCAAGTTAGAGGTGTGTGTCAAAAAACACAAAGCGTGGACACAGGACAGTCAAGTTGGGTTCATGACAAGCGAGCTGTCTAGGATGAAACAAGATATGTCGGCCCTTGCTAGGGAAATTCTGAGCTGAATGATGATTTGGAGAATTTATCCATACGAGCTATGAGGGATAATCTGTTATTTTTCGGCATGCCTGAAACCGCCTGTGAAGATCCGAGTGAGGTGGTGAAAACTTTTGTGGAAAATACTCTGGAGATAGATGCTGCCAGCATGAAAATTGACAGAGCTCATCGTCATGGAAGGGCCCGTGCTGGACATACTAGACCAATCGTGGCCAAGTTTAATTTTTACCAGGACAAGGAAGCAATAAACTGATAAAGCAAACGGTGATCAATGGCAAACTCAAAAACACTCAGTATGGTGTTAAGGACCAACTACCACGGAAAGTATATTTGGCGCGTAAAAGACTAAATTCTGAATTTCGAGCAGCCAGAGAAAGTGGACGATTTGCTCAGTGGAGAGGATCCAGATTATACGTTGATGGTAGACAGATTACGACACAGGAACCCGAACAGAGGCGCAATATTGGACCCGAAGCTATGAAAGAAGACCACGCAGCGGCACATGGACCGCGTTTTGTGAATGACCGAGTTGAGTTCGATGACCGACGTGATGATACAACGCAGCCCCGACGCCAACATACTCAGCAGGGGGGTGCGAACAACCACTAGAACCGCCGGGATGTACCCGGGGCCAATATTTTGGTATGGAACGTTCATGGATTGACGGATGAGAAGAAAACGGACAGTGAATTCTGTGATTTACTTGGTAAATATGACTTATGTCTTTCAGAGTCTTGGGCAGAGAAAAACTCAAGTTAAAGTTGTCTGGATATAAGCACATTAACCTTTATCGGAAACTTGTTAAGGGAGGATAATATCAGAAAAATAATTGAACTTTTTTTACAGAGTGCCTTAAAAAATGTGGAATAAATAAAGAAATAATTGGAATATTCTCTTCAAACTTTCACGTCTACCAGACACGTCTATGAGAAGGTCAAATATGCAGCAATTCGGGGAACTACCCGAACGATGTGAAACACACAGCCCTTCAAAAATTACCAACGGAAATGACAATCGAAATATGCTTTAATTATGCACTACATACATTTTACGATACTCATTATAACAATAGAGAGGTGATAAAACAAGTGGAATGTGTGAAATACGTACGATACATTGGAAACTATAATCTAGAGACTGTTGAAAGTGGAGGCTTTTTCAAAATCTATGCTTCCATGACACCCTGTCCAACAAGATTTTCACCGGGAATTATGGGTACTTCATTTGGAACGCAATGTTGTTGTTTTTTGGGCAAGAATTACTTAATGTACAGAAAAGACAAACAAATGACAACTATTAACTAATGAAGTTTACGTCTTAAAATTACGTGTAACATACTTGTCAAAACCACAGGTGCAAGGAATGAACTGAAATATTTACCTGTTCATCACGTAAAATTCCACATGTTCAAAATAAGTTCCCGCCTCCTGAGCTGTGATGGGGCAGTGATGTGGACAAATCTCTGTGTGGAGTTTCATGCGCCAACATTTTCAAGAATATATTTCTATATTGTTCTAAATGGATATTGTGTTCCTTATTAAATTGACATGATAAAAGATATATTTGATTCCTAAATAGTAAACCTGCTTTAATTCAATGCCTTAATCTTCATTAAGCTGCACAATTCAAACGTAGAAAACGGAAGTTAAAACTAAAAGTTAACTCCCCTAGGAGAGAGTTGTCCGCCCCTAGAAGAGCTCTCTCACTCATCCCAGTGAGGCTACTATAAAGGGCACTGCCAAAATCATTCCAATCCTCTTTCTCCTGTTTGCTCTCGACAGTGCACATCTAGAAGAAGTGTTTGATTCAATTTCAACTGTTGTTGTTGTTGTTTCGGTGGTTATATCCTTTACCAAGTGTGACTTGTGTTGTTTATTTCGGAATTTCTTATTGCTTTAGTATGTCTGAGGTTCCGACTACTATTCCTTGTCGTACGTGTGGGCAGGTTTTGTCCCCTTTGGACGCCCACACGGCTTGTTTTTGTTGTAAAGAGTTGTGTTATCGGGCGACCACGTGCGCCGAATGTGTGTTATGGGACGCGTCGACTTGGAGGAATTATGCCCAAGCTCGACGTGCTTACCTTTTACATGCGTGTGATGACCCGTCTATTTCGGAGGTCGACAGACGGGTATTGGAAATTTCCCTGGTCAATGATATGAAATGTAATGAGGATCTCGACCGAGTTGGCTTGGATTTATCTCAGAGTATTCAAGGTCCAGTTTCACCCGCGTCGGTATATATTCCTCCCAGTGGCACTATTCTACAGGAAGATAATTCTCGGCTGTTAGACAGCTTGACCTGTACCGGTGCTGCATTGTCTGGGGTCTCTACCAAACCCGTTCCTTTGTCCGGCTTAACAAAGACCAAGTCGGTCTTGCCGGTGCATTCCATTGTCTCCGTCAGACAAAAGAATTCTTTGCCACATGTTATTTCGCCTTTGTCTATCGGTTTACCACATGTTTCTTCTAAAAAGAAGAAAGCAAATAAACATCGTCGTGTGTCAATTTCTCCGTTGCGGGTTAAATCTAAACATAGTTTATCTAAATCCGTTTCTCAATCTATGGAGGCTCGTTCGGACCTGCCGTTGAGTGTTCAAGTTGCTAACTCACGAGCTCCGGTTTCTGCGGTTGTTGATTCATCACATCGTCGTTCACATACTGCTACACGACGCACACGTACACAATACCGTTCACGTTCACGTTCACCGGTTCGGAATTTGGTTTCTTCACGACGCTCGGTTACGCCGCCTTGTCGTTTGTTTTCACCTGTACGTTGTTCTCGTTCGCCGTTCGACGGTCTCGTTCTCCGATTCGTAGTTCTCGTCCACCGGTTCGTTCTGGTACTATTTTACGGCTTTCCCGTTCGCCGGTATGCCGTTCTCGTACTTCGACTCGACGTTCTCCTGATCCTACTCACCGTTTGCCTCGGGTTTCGGCCCCTTCTTATCAAGATTACCACGTACGTTATTCGCAGACGCCATTTCTTGATCAGTCGGTGGATCACGGTTTATCACCCTCTCATCGACGTCATGGTACTCGTTCGCCTTCGCCGGTTTCGTCGAGTTCGTCGGATGATTCCACTTCTTCAGTGGAAAGTTCGGGAGATACGTCGAAGTTGGATTATTCACTTAGAATGCAGGCGCTTTTAGCGTTGGTTCCGGATATGCCCGCCCCCTCGAAGATTATTCCATCTCGTATTAATTGTCGGACAGCGGCGGATTCTGCATTCGCGTCTTCGACGCCTGTAACTCCTCTTACTTGCGCTCCGTCACCAGCTTGGGTGGATATTTTAGAGAAGTTTGATCGTCAATTAGAGGATGACAATAAATTCAAGAAGCTTCGTTTTCGATTTAATCATGACATTCATGATAACGTTTTGCCAGACAAACCTCCCAAACGTGATCGAGATTTGAGTCAGATTTCTAAGACATCTAAGGCAGCTCCGCTTGAGGTAAATTCCAAAGTCGTGGAGAATATCCAAGAGATGTTACAAGTAGTGCAACGTGCTTCATCTGTCGCAGATTGGTTTTTGTTAGCTACTTCTCGGATTGCCTTGGATCCTGAATTACGCCTAGACAATGGGTCGACTTCTTTGTCTCCGGGTCGCGTTGCTTATTTGCGTGGTTTCATTGACACCCTCGTGCAGGCTAACCGTCAAGTCATTGAGGCCGGTTCTTATTCTTATGTTTCGCTTCTCCAAGCGCAACGCAATGCCTTACTTAAGGTTGTCAAACCGGAGGTTCCATATGTGGTTAAGGATCAATTGCTTCATCAGCCATTATCATCCAAGTTCATTTTCAATAATGCTATTGAGTCCGTTATGCCCGTGATTCGTGAAGAACGAACTTCTCGGTTGATTGCTGCTGTTGCTCGTCGACCTGGCGTCGCTACGGATCGTCGACAGAAACGCGGTCGTACGTCCTCTACCTCTCAACACGATGGTGGCTCTCGGGGAAATTTTCGTGGCATCGACAAGGCCGTGGTCGTCGTTCCTTTCGTGGGAAGTCTTCCAAACGAGGTGGACATTCCAACAAATGACTATCAGATTACCGTGTCCGATCAAGCCGAAGATTTTCATCTACCTGCTTTCCGGTCTTTCAGTCATCATGTCGTGGGCGGCCGTCTACAATATTTTTCCGAAAATTGGCGGCTCATCACGGACGACGCCTGGATTTTAAGAGTTTGAAGGAGGGCTTCCTATTCGATTTTCAGACGCTGCCCAAACTCATCGCTTGGCCGCGTCCCTCCCGCCTGCCAGTTTCCGCAGGTCACTTGCAGACTCTTCTGTCATCGGTCACCACGCTCATCGACAAGGGAGCTGTCAGGGAGTTACCACGGACCGAGGTCAGCGTAGGTTTTTACAGCCACGTGTTTCTGGTACCAAAGAAAGACTCGGACCAGATGCGGATGGTGATCGACCTAAAGGTGTTAAACAAGTTTCATCTCATCACCCCCCCTCATTTCAAGATGCCTACTGTTTCATCGATTCGGGCCCGCATACATCATCGGGATTGGTTGGCCTCAGTCGATCTTCAGGACGCGTATCTTCATATCCCAATTCATCCACGTCATCGTCGTTACCTCCGCTTCGCTATCAACGAGCGTCGCTTCGAGTGGCAGGTCCTCCCATTCGGAGTCAACATCGCCCCTTGGTTGTTTACCCGTATCACCTCTCCGGTCATGGCGTTTCTACACCTGCGAGGTATTCAAATCGAGGTTTATATCGACGACATCCTCCTTTGGGCTGCGGACGAGTCCCGTCTCAACGCGCAAGTCCGGTTCACTCTGCTGGTGTTACGACATCTGGGATTCATCCCTCATCCTCAAAAGTCGGAATTGGTCCCGGCGCAAATTCGCCGTTACATCGGAGCAGTATTCGATACTTATCAACAACTGGTATACCCTCCAGAGGATCGTTGGGACAAGATTCAGCTGCTGACTCGAAAGTTTTTGTCATCAACGTCACGGACACGTCAGCAGTGGCAAAGTTTGGTGGGTTTACTTACTTCCACACAGGACCTGACTCATTACGGCCGACTGCAGGTTCGGCCTCTGCAGTATCATCTGTATCCTTACCTACAGACTCCTTCCCTCAACCCAGCGGTGCCGGTATTGACGTCTCTGCATCCACATCTGATTTGGTGGCAGTCCCGGCACAACGTCATGCAGGGTGTACCATTCCGGTTTCCGGCCCCGATTCATCATCTTTACACCGATGCTTCCGAGACCGGTTGGGGAGCCCATCTGGACGATTTGGAGGTATCCGGCAGATGGTCAACGTTGGATGCCAGTCTTCACATCAGCCTTCTGGAGATGAAGGCAGTCATCCTAGCGGTTCAACATTGGAGTCAACATCTCATGAATTCGTCTCTTCTCATCGCGACGGACAACTCCACGGTCATTGCGCACATCAACAAGTTGGGTACCACCCGATCGCTATCAATGTTTCGTCTGGTGTGGGATCTGTACGACTGGGCTCTCATTCATCATTGTCATCTCCACGCCCGCCATGTCCCGGGTCGGCTCAATGTTTTAGCGGACAGCCTGTCTCGTCCAGACACCGTTCTTCAGACCGAGTGGCAACTTCATCCGGAGGTGTTCCAGCAGATCTCCATCGTCTGGGAGTCATCCTTGATCGATCTGTTTGCGACGAAGAACAACGCCCAGTTGGCCCTTTTCGTCAGTCCGATTCTGGATCCTCAAGCCTTCGCCATCGACGCTCTGTCAATCAACTGGGACAACTTCCTAGCTTATGCCTACCCACCGATGGCCCTGATTCTGGAAGTGCTTCAAAAGATTTCTCGACACGACTGCATCATTCTGCTCGTAGTGCCGTGGTGGCCTCGTCGTCAGTGGTTTCCGGTTCTGGTCCCGCTTCTCACTGCCCCGCCACGTTGTCTGCCAGTTTGGCCCAGCCTGTTACGTCAACCGCACGGGATTCTCCATCACAACCCACGGTGGCTCAACCTACACGTTTGCAGACTATCCAGAATGCACTCTCAGTCCAAGGATTTTCAGCAGAGGTTGCACGGACGATGGTTTCAGCCAATCGATGTTCCACATCGCAGCTCTATCAGGCGAAATGGGCCTATTTCGTCTCCTGGTGCCGAGAACATGATGCCGATCCCGACTCTGCCTCTGTTTCTCTAGTAGCTGACTTCCTCCTCCACATTCATCGTGATAAGAAGTTTCAAATCAGCACCATTGAAGGGTATCGATCTGCTCTGGCTAGGGTGTTACGTCTTACCTCCGGTACAGACATTAGTCTAAACGATAATATCTCTGCGCTCATTCGCGCCTTCGCGTTGCAGTCCCTTTGAACCCTTAGAGTCCGCTTCTATAAAAGCTGTGTCTTATAAGACTGCCTTTTTGGCGGCGTTTGCTTTGGCGTCTAGAGTGTCTGAACTTCATGCTCTTGAAAGATCTTCTATGACCTGGACGGCGGATTGGTCTCGCATTTCTTTTCGGCCCATTCCGGAGTTTATCGCCAAAAATGAGTCTGTTCGTTCAGGTCCGTGCGCTCAACGTTCGTACTCCATTCCTGCGTTGTCAGACTTCGTGCATGGTCTCGAGGACGACCTTCTGTTATGCCCTGTTCGAGCCATTCGCCACTATCTTACTCGTACCGATTCCGCTCGCGGCTCTCGGCGCCTGTTATTTCTGTCCCTTCGCCCGTCGGCTTTGCATGACATTACTAAAAATACCATTGCCGCGTGGTTGAAGAAGACCATTAAATGGTCTTATCAATTGGCCATTGACGCTCCCCCTCTGTTGTCCACTGCTTCTTCTCATGAGATTCGTGCCATCGCTACGTCATGGCCTTTATGGAAGAACTTGTCCCTTCATGAAATTGTCCAGTCTTGTGCCTGGACGGCGAACTCCACGTTCACCAATTTCTATCTGAGAGATATGTCAGTCCAGTCAGATAGCATGACCACGCTTGGGCCGCTCGTAGCTGCTCAGCACGTGGTCAAGTAAATTTTTCCAAAAAGGGGGGGGGGGCGGCATTTTGTATCATCGCAGCAAATCTGCAACTTGCTGTATCATCTCATCTCATTTTTCAATTATATCATTTGTCCACATTCAATATGATCATCTATGAAGGAAGAAATAAGTCAGATAGACGACCATGGACTCTCTAATCATCAATCTAAGAGGCCTGACACTATGGTGAGTTTAATCTTTACCTTAACTGCGGTTTTGCTTGTGTCTTTCAGGTTGTAACTGACTTCCTTCTGCATGATCTCAGCTGCGTCACCTACGCTCAACTCACAAGACAAAGAACTGACACTTGTGAGTATTAATGTTCTTGTTTCAGGTTGCCAGTGTCAGCAACAGCGAATAAAGTACAGAGAGTTGACAGTTGCGTAGAGTTGACTCAGGGAGCAAACGCAGTCAACTCCTAGGCATCCTACAAGACCTACTCAGCTTCAAGAACCAAGTTGAGAAGTTGGACGTAAGACGGCTTGTGGACTGAGAATGGTGTGGCTTGGCGCCCTCTAAGTCCGGACAGTTTACGCTTCACCCGACCTTCAAGGTACAGCCAAGTATCTGCATGTATGACTCAAATCGTTTGGCTGTAGCCCCACCTGACCATACAATGCCTACCAAGAAGACCTAGCAGCCCTAGAGGCAGAGGATTCTGACATCTTGGTAGAGTTTGCGTACCACACCACGAGCACAGCTACATGGATGGAGACACTCAAGATAAGTACTACTGTATCTTATCCATGATTTAACCTTTTACGTCTCTGACCAGGGTTTCATTTGTTGATTGTTGATGTCTCATGCTTATGTCCATGTCTGTGTCATCCCAGCGGTTACTTAGCCTGCTTTTAGAACTACAACAAGGCCGAGGTTCCCACCTCCATATGTTGGTACTGAGGCATTGAATTAAGGCAGGTTTACGATTTAGGAATCAAATATTAAACATTTATAAACAATGTTTCTATTTGTTACTAAATCAAACCTGCTTTAATTTAATTGTCCCTCCCTTCCGTCCCCTCATGCCGCGGCCTTGCTCACTACTGGTCTCGGTTTGTTACAATGAGAAAGAGGATTGGAATGATTTTGGCAGTGCCCTTTATAGTAACCTCACTGGGATGAGTGAGAGAGCTCTCCTAGGGGCGGACAACTCTCTCCTAGGGGAGTTAACTTTTAGTTTTAACTTCCGTTTTCTACGTTTGAATTGTGCAGCTTAATGGAGATTAAGGCATTGAATTAAAGCAGGTTTGATTTAGTAACAAATAGAAACATTGTTTATAAATGTTTAATATTCCTTCGTGTGTGGTGTTTATAAACTGTAATAATGACTATTTCATTTAGGGGCTATTTCCCGGAAGTGCCGACTACTGCGGAGTTAGCAATTTGCAGTCATCCTCGCCAATAGGTGTCGCTTTCCGCAGAGAGCAACAACAACCCGCAGAAATTGGTGAAATTGGTCTCTTTCTTGAAGATCATGAAGATATTATGTCGTACAAGGTGAGTATGATGTATTTCTGAGGTGTATGAAACATTTCTGCCCTATGTTATGTTCGTGGCAAGCACTAAAAAATCAGTTATGCGTCTTGAACTTATGTTCACAACTTCAGTCACTGGACCACGTTGTTGTATTGTTATGGTAATAGATACTCCATGTAGGGTATGCAAGCAGTATTGTGGGCAAACCTGACCAATTTTAACCCTTTGACCTATGTGGACATTTTCCACGTGTAGTTTGGGAGGGGGATCCTTTAAATTCATCGTTCTGTTACACTGAAAGGGGTTAATTTGGACCCATTAATATTCATGGCGTTGTCTGAAAAAGTCCCACCAACAAAATGGTGACCTCCAATGTTTCACTTCCTCTTATGTCCTGTTTTGTTTTTCAATTTTGTAGGTATTTCTCTTTCCTCACTCCAGTACCCATCTGTTGAGGACTTATTGGAACCTTCCAATCTGTGTTTTATTGCAATTTTAAGCAACTCGTGGATTATCCTTCTGCTAGAACCAGTGACAGTCCAATTCGGTAAGTTCACACCATTGTTTTACACCCTTCTGTTGAACCTATATCATTCTTGCTACCATTTTTGCTACACTTACAGCCAAGTCTATCAGTGGGATACTTCAATTATTTGAGGAATTATTACAAATTTATGAACGGACTCTGTCTAAATTCTGGAAATTATTTTTCTGGTATTATCCCCCCTTAATAGGAAAGCACGGCGTAAAAGTGGCGGAATTGTCATTTACTGCAGACAAGAATTATTTAAAGGTTTTCATGTGATAAAAACCAAGGGAGATTTCTATGTATGGTGTCGACTGGACAAGAGTACTTTCAAGTTACAAACTGATATTTTTATTTGTTTCGTTTATTTTCCATCGGACAAGTCCACATTATATGACTTCTCTACTGTAAGTGTTTTTGATGAAGTTCAAGCAGACGTATTGCAATTTCACGCTGAAGGTAAAATAACATTTGTAATTGGAGACTTAAATGCTAGGACCAGAGTTAAAGCTGATTTTATTGAAGACGACGGTCCTCTTTCATTTGAAGATGGTAAATCTTATAATCCGGATGTTCAAATGCCTAGGATATCAATGGATAAGGGAGTTAACCCGTTTGGTGATACTTTATTGAACTCGTGCAGAACAACAGGATTACGTATAGGTAACGGCAGGCTGGGTGAAGACAATGGAGTTGGTAATTTTACTTTCTGTGGCTCTCGTGGCAAGAGTGTAATTGATTATTTGTTATTGAAAGAACGTTCATTTGAATTAATTTCAAATTTTATAGTTCATGAGCTGACGCAATTTTCAGATCACGCGCCTATAGTTGTACAATTAAATGCTGATCAAGATGTCTATGTGCCATATTCACAGCCTGAATGCTGTAGTGTTAACCGTTCCAAATGGGATACGGACAGTGCGGGTATTTTCCGTGAGAAATTAGAGGCCAGTCAGGGATTATTACATGATTGTTTAAACTTAACATATTCATCTGGTGAAATTTCTGTTGATAAATGCGTGGAAAATTTCACTCGAATACTCAATGATGTGTGTCAACCATTGTTTCAGAATACAATACATAGAGTAAGAAGTGGTGTCTCCCGTTTTTCTGAACTAGGTCGATTACGGAAGGCAGAGTGGTTTGATGAAGAATGTAATAAGAGAAAATATGAATATAGGCAATTTCAATTTCTATAATAGAAGTTTAAATGAAGAAGACTGGGAACTCCTTTGTCAAAAAAAGAAAGAATATAAGAAATATGAGGGCGCGATTCCAGTATCAAAAGAATCGAGCGAAGCACTTATTAGAACTGCGCAAAAAACATCCAAAACGGTTTTGGAATTTCGTTCGTAAAAGAAAATCTACTGTATCTCAAAATATCCAACCGCATCAATTTTTTGAACATTTTAAATCGTTACATACCAGTGTCAATACAGACGATACAGATCAGTACAATATTAGTGATCGTAATAATGATATTATATATGATGAACTGAACGATCCGATTACCGAGGAAGAAATTTTTGCCGTTATTGATAATCTTAAACCTGGTAAGGCACCTGCAGCTGATGTTTTGAATGAATATTTGATTTCTGGAAAAGAAATAATTACACCATTGTTATGTCAAATGTTTAATATTATAGTAGATACCGGTTGCTTCCCTGTAGTGTGGTCTGAAGGAATCATCCAACCAATATTTGAAAAGGGAGACGATGAAAATCCAGCAAACTATAGAGGCATTACCTTTACAAGCTCATTGTGTAAAGTTTTTACAGGTGTGATAAATAATAGACTGAAATTTTGGGCTGAAGGAAATGATAAACTTTCGGATGCGTTTGGTTTTAGAAAAGGGAGTAGTACAGTGGATGCTATATTCTCTGTACATGGACTTATTACATCGTATCTAAATCAAGGTAAAAAATTATATTGCGCCTTCATAGACTTTAAACAAGCCTTTGATAGTATTTACAGAAAGGCATTATGGTTTAAACTGTTTAAACCGGGTGTTAGGGGCAAATGACTCGCAGTATTAAAGTCAATGTATTCTGTCGTTATTCAGGCATACTTATCTAGAGTATTGCATCTTGGTAAATTGACTGAAAGTTTTGATTGTGAACTCGGAGTAAGGCAAGATGAAGTATTATCGCCATTGTTATTCTGTCTTTTTATTGAGGACCTAGAAATTAATTTACATGATACTGGTGATACTGGAGTGAATCTTCAGGAAATGTCTATATTTTTGCTACTTTATGCTGACGATCTTGTTCTGATCTCCGAGAGTGCAGTGGGTTTGCAACGGCAATTGGACCAAGTTAAGGTTTATTGTGACACTTGGAAACTTAGTGTTAATGTTGAGAAAACTAAAATTGTAGTTTTTCGACGTGCGGGTTTTCTGAAGAAAACTGATATCTGGTTTTATGATAATAATAAGATTGAAGTAGTAGAATTTGTTTTATTATTTTGGACTAGTTCTCTCGTATAGCGGTAAGTTTCCAAGTGCTCAGAAGACATTAGCGGATAAAGGCTCTAGAACGTTGGCGGAATTTATGTTACATATGAAACCGTTTCTGTTGAGAGTAGATGTAATTTGCCAACTATTTGATACCTGTGTGAAACCTATACTTGATTATTGTTCAGAAATTTGGGGATTCCATAGCGCTGAATCTGTGGAGAAGGTTCATCGCAGATTTTGTAAACAAATTTTATGTGTTAAACAGTCGACAGGAAATTTAGTAGTTTATGGCGAATTAGGAAGGTATCCATTAAGACTTAGGAGATTAGTTAAAATTATTAAATACTGGTTTAAAGTTAGAAGGACGAATAATGCAATATTAAAGGCCGTGTATGAGGATCTTTTGCATCAGGACCAAGAAAACTATATCAACTGGGTAACTCTTGTTCGTCGGACTTTATGTGAATATGGTTTTCAACATATCTGGCTCTATCCGGATTCATGTCACGAGATAAATGTTTCTGAAAATTTTCCAGCAAAGACTTGAAGATACTTACATCACGGGCTGGATGGAATCTATTGAAAAATCTAGAAAGTATTTTTACTATAAAGCATTTAAGCAGCAGTTTGATATAGAGGAGTATTTAGGTATGAAACATAGAAAAGCTATGAGTTGTTTCAGGACCTCGTCTCATCATTTAAATATAGAGACGGGCAGGTATGGTGGTAGAGTCGAGAGAAAAGATAGGACTTGTAATATGTGCACGAAAGGAGATGTTGAAGACGAGTATCATTTTCTGTTTATATGCCCATTATATAATGAGTTGAGAAAAACTCACATTAAGCCTTGGAGAAAACCAAGTGTATTTAAGTTTGTAGAACTAATGATGGTCAAAACAAAAGGGGTGATATGCAAACTGGCCAAGTTTATATATACATTTAATTGTTTACGTGATGAACAGATCAACATCCTCGCTTCATAATAGATGCATGTTTATGCTGATGTTGGATTATTGTTATATATGTGATTTCCACTCCACGTTGTTTTGTACACGAGAAGCATGTAGTGCTTAAGTGAATAAACATATATAATGTACTGTCTTCAAAAGAAATGTAGGAACCTAGATTTGCAGATGGACTGTATTATGCAATTGTTCGATCAAACTGTGATGCCGGTAATATTATATGGATGTGAGATATGGGGAGTGGGGAATATTAAATTACAAGCGTCTAGTCCGTCATTCATAATCCAGCCGTCGTCCATTAGAGAATATCCGCGTCCATAATCCAAAGACCTATTCCATATTCCATATAACAGTATTAGCACCAAATTCAAAAAGACAATCATAGTATACATAAAAATAGGCTTGTTTCCTGCAAGAGAGAAGCGGTCAACAGTTTTCAATGATGCCGGCAAGACATCATGATGTTCCAAAAATATCAAATCCGTATCGCTGATCAGTATTCTTAATCCATAATATTCGTTGTAAAGTCGTCATCTAAAGAATGATGTATCTCAGTCACGCTTTGATTGTGACTGTTCATATGAGTACCATGAGGATCTTGAAGTACATGGGTTCATACGGCCCCTAGCCCCGGGTTAAGCGGAATTAGACACAAGTTACGAAACGTAACGCCATAGATCTTGCACGCTACGTTCGTATTTTGCTATCAGCATGCGATATATATCGCCAAATTTGAGAAACTTTGAGTGGAGGCGCTTGGTGGAATAGCCCTGTTTCATAAGTTTCTGCAACAATGTTTTGTGACGTTGATTAAAATCATCACATTTAACACAGGATCTAGCAAATGCATACAGACATGTGAGCTGAAATTCCTTACACAATTGCTGAAACTCCGTAAGTCGACTGCCAGTTACATGATATTTGAGGAACTAGGGAGGTTTCCTGTTCGAGTGACAGTTCAATGTAGGATAATAAATTATTGGCGTAAGTTATTGGGAGGTAAGGTAATCAAAATATCTAGTATTTTGTATTAATTCATGCTCGCTGATGTTAATAGTTTTATCTGGATGAAAAAAGTTAAATCTATTCTTAGCAACCTGGGATTAAGTAATATCTGGGATAGTCAGTCATTCCCGAGTCGTAAGTGGCTGTCGATAAGTACGAAAAGAAAGTTGCAAGACCAGTATTTACAAACTTGGAGGAGCGACATGGAAAGTTCAGAAAAGGATCGATTTTATAGAAAAATAAAACATGATTTTGAGATAGAAAAATATTTCGATATATTACCAGATAACCTTTTATTCCCACTTTTACGTTTTAGGACATCAAACCACTCCCTTCCCATAGAAAAGGGTAGATGGAACAAAACGCCGATTGAAGAAAGAGTATGCGCACGATGCAATATTTCTCTCGGAGATGAGTATCACTATATATTCGACTGTGTGCACTTTAATATATTCAGAACAAAAAAGATACCTTACTATTTTTCTAGAAATGAGCTTTCTTATGGTTTACACAATTTATTCACCAATCGAAATAATGGTGTTATTAGGCGACTTGCGCAATTTGTAAAATTAATACAAGAATAGTAACTGTTTTTCCCACCGCTACTCCAACAAAGAAATGATAAATGAGGATTATAATTACTATATGTACTGTATTTCATCTGTCATTTATTCACCTTCATGTCATCCGCCATGTAATATTTGTAATTTCTTATGTAACCTCTTATGCCCGACACGGGCCTGAGGAATAAACTGACTGATTATACGAGATTTAATCACGAATTACGGAGATGTACGGCAGAAAAGTTGTTCATTCATGTAAACAGATGATACAATTCAACAATATTTTCCGAAAAGGCACGCTTTGAAAAATTGACCGTAGCCTATATTAAGTCTTGCACCTCCAGCTTGAAACGGAGGGAATATTGTGATATTAATCCCTACATAGTTCTTCGAATGTAGAAGTCATTCTATCTGGCATATAAATGCTTAATAGTCGTTCTTTGATACTCAGTCTATAAATAATGTTCATATGTATATACGATGGAATAATATGTAAACAAAACAAACAGCACAGATTTTTTCGTGGCGATGATTCACAACGGGTATAGGTCTAGTGAGTGAACTGTCAGATTTAGGGATGACGTGTTGATATATTACCACGGCTACCAGTGATTCGGTATAGTGTGACATAAAGTTCGAGCATTGATAAAAAAAACTATCCAGGACATTTGGTTATAGATAAGATAAGATATAAAATATATAGATTTGTCTCTGTGCAGTCTGGCAGGGGAGTAACCACTGAGTTGTTGCACACAGTCTTCGGGCGGGCTTCACTGCTAACTCACCGTCGAGACAGTACATTCAATGTATTGTCAGATAACATCTATATCTCTGTAACTGTCAAAAATTATCTCCCCTCTGTCCGACGCAGACATGTGTATGAAACTTGATGAGAGTTGGTGTCATCATACGAACTACACAAAATAATGTCATGGAATGTCATTTGCTATTTTCCTGATAACGTGAGTGTCATCTCTCGGAGATGGAAAAGCCTGCTCACAACTTTAAATTTAACAGAAATTTACACTGTAGCAAATAACTAGTGGATTTAGTGCATGGGAATGCAGATAGATACAAAATCCCCCCCACCCCGCTTATCAAGAGACGGTATACAGAGTTGTACAAATTGGCGTCATGATATCCCGATCATCGCATCTCTCCGGACTGTACTTGTGACGTCAGCTTGTTTTTTTCCCCGTCATTGCGTTTTAACGTCACGAATACTGCATTACCACATCATCAGAGTATAAGCTAAGGCACCAGCACATAACGTAATTTGCTTCATAATATCTATGTTTCGAACGCCTGATCATGGATAGGGTAACGGGATGAAGAAATATTGTTGAATGAAACATGATGTAGGTCACTGACAGGGCCCAACTGCAGAGTCAGGGTAGTTTGGTTTCAGTTCGCTTCGGTGGTTTCTGCGCAGGCGGATTTAATGCCTTGCCTTGTCAAATAAATTCATCCAGCGATTAAGGAGCATCCTGTGTGTGCATTGCTACTTGCCAATACTGGTATTCCCTGTGCCTGGATAGGCTGGTGGATTATCCATTGGTGCCGTGGGATATGGATTTCCCCCGGGGTAAGAAGGCGGGGGTGGATAAGCGGCGGTTCCTGTGCCGGGCATGTACCCAGTATTATTATAATAATTAGGCGGGTAAGCTGCGTTCAACTGTGGAACTCCAATCTGGCCCATGGGATATGACGTCAATGGCTGACCCACACTGGTGTGGAACATTTGTTGTGATGGGCCTGAAATATAAAACATAAGATGAATAAGAAGCATAGTATACAAAGACACTAACAGTAACCCTTGATAAGGGAAGTAACGATTTACTCAACTACAAGATTTTATTCGGTGAAATTCATTAATATTCATTCTCCCGTTCAACGGCTTCTTCTCCTGACCATCGTTGTCATATAAAACGTCTTCCGGAAAACTCGGTGAGTGTCATGTTGAATGAGCCTAGTTCATTTCAAAGTCACAGGGAAGCTAGTGAACGGTTTGACGGATAAAGTATGAAAAGTGTCGCTATTAATATTTCAATAACAAAGCCTTGTTGATTTGTTGACTGCTATATACATTCAGATTGTGCAGGATATATATGTGAGTATTTGTTGGAAATATGGCACACTTGAGGACTTTCGAATATCGAGCTCTGTTTGAACCGTTCTTGTTTGGGATACGTCAGCTATATACCTGGCTAAATCCCACGGAATGCACATTCACTTTGTCCTCTCAAATTTCGTTATTTAATTCCTTAAATTTATTTCTGTTTGATATATTACTCTCAAATTGTGCGACGATAGCTATGAGATCAGGAATAGTGACCTGAAATAGAAGGTCAATAGGTCCAATATCAAGGTTTACTGTTGTCGCAAAATACGGAAACCATTGAAAATCCCCATTTAACCTTGTTAATCAGAATATCCCTGTCTGATATGAATATGAATAACATAATAAATGACGTAGCGCATAGTGCCAAATAGAATCGTGTTCTGTACTTTAGGAGAGAGAATGAAGACCCAATTAATCGGACACTATGACCCATTGGATGGGCAAATGAAACGAAGCATACGCTGTGGAAAGTTGGTGACTTTTTGACTCACCAGTCGTGGTGATAACAGTTGCTCGAGTGCCTGTCCCAATAACCCGGCCTCGCCCGCCGAACACTGACCGGCCATTCTTAGACGCTACACAGACGCACACGATAATGGCGATGAGAACTCCAACGGATACAATAGAACCAATAGCGGTACCAACAATCGCTCCGGCTCTGTGAAAATAGAAAGTAGAATGGTATTGAATATCTAGATTTGACGAGGAAAGAATATTAATGCCATATAATTTTGACCCCATACGTTTCATATTACATACCGTACATTAATTATTGTCTAATTATTTATAGAATAACATTGTCTTAGTAAACCAAAGATACCGTAAATCACTCAACCACTAGCAGTACCGGTAATATTCCAGCCCCACTTCAATTATCACATTACAAAATGGACTTGAGGAAGGAAGTGTTTTCCTGAAATAAAAAGCAATATTACTCAGAAGATTTGTGTTTTACGAAAAAAAAGTGGTATCCTCAAATAAACATGACTTTCTAAATAACATCAAATATAATTTATATACTAATGCCATTTAGTGAGGTTTAAATAGAGTCCAATTTGAATATTATTCGCTATTACCATTATCGTTAATGATGACGGACCTGTACTGGTGCGTGAGTCAGGCAGGCACAGTTTCGTCGAGTACTTCAATGCGTATATGTAAAGGATAAAGATTTTAGGCGCATATCAGTATTCGATCCGGGGTACCCTCCGACTGAGCTAAAGGGAAATTCCCATTAGCTTTAAGCTAGTACAAGCATTGATACATGTTACACTCATCCCCGCCTAAATCCTCACCCTTTCCGAAATCAACCCATGTTCTCCGGCCCCGAGCCCAATGCTCCATGAACCAGTGGTCGCGTCACCAATGTAAAGGATGCAGATTTTAGGCGCTATCGGGATGCGATCCGGGGTCCCCTTACTTCCAAGGTAGAGCGTTTCATCTGAGCAAACGGTTATTTCTATATACACCAATCATATAGAACACTCGCGATTTGGTTAATAACGATAACAGTACGCTTCCAATGACAATTATTAAACCTACAAAATGCTATGAGATGTTTTCTGCTGTTTACCAAAAGCGATAAAAGCACTAAATTTGGCACACAGGTCGAGAAATATTTCTTACAAGATGGCCGCCGGCTGATATTGTCTCCGTATGAAATCCCGCCTCAAGTGGGGACAACTGACACTAAAGCTGCCATAACCTGTATATGCGATTGCTTATCTGTTACAACACTAATTAGGGCGGAGAATGGATATTCTAGTGACTTATTTACGCAGAAACACCATTCATGTGAAAAACACTTCAGTCAGTAATGTTGTCTGGTAACCTTGTAACATGTATGGAAATTATTAGCTAATGGTCATTAACCCCATCTGACCTGGGCGATTTGGGGTGTACTGCAGCCGGGGGGGGAGGGGAAAGTGCCCCCACCCCCCTTATATATTTTCGCTATCGCTAAGGCTAGGGGGCTGAAACTTACCATACTATATCTTTGTGTCAAGCTCTACAAGAAAATGTTAAAAAATCCAAGATGGCCGGAGAGCGTTTTTGGACGATTTTTCAGTCAGAATTTTCGAATTTTTTATTTTTGTTTTTTTCTAAGTAACAATTGCATGATAAATTGGTAAAAAATAATCTGATATGTAATACAATAAGTTTTACCCACTTTTCCATACAGCAAAGCAAAAATTTCACAGAAATATGACGAAAACATCACTTTTCTGGTACCCTACATGGCCGCCATTTTGGATTTACCCATGATCCTCTGCTCGGGTCATGCAAATGGTGGCAAAACGACCCTGATATGATAATCTAAAAAGTCACGGAGTTTCAGCTCTCAATTTTTTGTCGTTCTGGAGATAGAAGAAAAAACCCAACAGGAGGGGGTGGGGACGAACATTGTCCCCCTCCCCCACCCCAAACCAGGTAGGGTTAATTCGTACAATCATCTGTAGGTGAGCGGTAAATCACGAATCAATTTGGCGCTATCCATTCGTTAGAACAATGACAATGTGACACGGTTGGAGCATACCTTTATTAAAAGTCATTCATCAGTGTTAGTCCCAATACCTAGTATTCCAATTATCTATTGCAGTTCACATCAAATGTCACGGTCATTTATAATCAGGGGTCATTTTGGTCATTTTTTTCGCATAAGAGTTTAAGACGTCAATTCTGTGAACATCTCCCACGTAAACACACAGAGCTATACATACAAGTTCGAAGCAGGTCTTGGAAGCCTCGAGTAGTGTTGTCAATTGTGGCTCGTACAGACACTTCTGTGTCTTGTCCAGCCTCAGCTGGTCAATGGAGTTAGCACAGGTGCTGGTAGCAGTATCCGACCCCACAGATGCCCTCTCTAGCAGGCTGCCCTTTTCAAGTGCTGGTCCAGAGCTGTCCTGTTTGGTGGGATCTGCGGCACATTGTTTTCCTGGCGAAGAATTTCGTTTGTGCCTTATCAACGTGGGTACAGGTGCTGGTTCTGTCATAGAATTGACCTATAAAAACCGATCCATTCAAAGCCCGATCCTTTTCCTTCACCAAACGCTATATACACGATCTTCTCGCTGTGGATAATCGCTATATAAATTGGATTTGAAGGAAACTACAGATAGCCCTACAGGCACACCACATTTAGACTTATATCTCTATGAAAATGAAGCGGGCATTCTCTCTCGTCCACTTTATGACAAAAGAGATGATTACAATTTCGACATCGTAAACTATCCCTTTCTGAACAGTAATATTCCAGTGGGACCCGCATATGGCGTATACATATCTCGCCTTGAAGCATTTGCTAGATCCTGTGTTAAATGTGATGATTTTAATCAACGTCACAAAACATTGTTGAGAAACTTGTAAAACAGGGCTATACCATGCACCAAACGCCTCCACTCAAAGTTTCTCAAATGTGGCGATACATATCGCATGCTGATAGCAAAATACGAACGTAGCGTGCATGATCTATAGCGTCACGTTTCGTAACTTGTGTCTAATGTTGCTTAACCCGGGGCTAGGTGCCGTATGAACCCACGTATTTCATGATGCTCATATGAACAGTCACAACCAAACCGTGACCGAGATACATCATTCTCTAGATGACGACTTTACAGCGAATATTTTGGATTAGGAATACTGATCAGCGATAGGGATTTGATATTTTTGGAACATCATGATGTCTTGCCAGCATCATTGAAAACTGTTGACCGCTTCTCTGTTGCAGGAAACTAGCCTATGTTTATGTATACTGTGATTGTCTTTTTAAATTTGGTGCTAATATTGTTATATGGAATATGGAATAGGTGCTTGGATTATGGACGGCTGAATTATGAATGATGGACCAGAAGCTTGTAATAGAGTGAGATAACGAACCCCTCGATGGTATGCCTGACATCCTCTGGTATATCCCTTGGATCACATGACAATTGTAGCAGTGCGCCTATGAGCTGTGTCAGCACATTTCAAGTTGTCCAGGCCGTTTTAGTACCATGCTCAAGAAAGCTGGACTCGGTACCCCACCAGTCAGAGCATAGAACATTAGGAGTGCCCATGCCTCCGCGGGTTCGAGGTAACCTGCTAGTTCGTTGGCTGCCGTTCGCCAGATCATTTGAGATGACAGAGAATAGTTACCATACTTGAATCCTCTGAATACATCTGGGTGTTTTGTGGGAGTTCAGCTGTATCCCTCAGGTGAACAGTCGACGTACCTGACATAGTTAATGTGGTATAGGGCATAGAATCAGATGACAAGTTCTGTCAGGTAATCGAGATACGTCTTGAATGATTCCTCTGTTAGTGAACGTACGTAGACCAGTAACAAATGTTTCAGTTTCTTCACAATTGCCCAGTGCTGAAACTGAGGGAATGTTTGTTCTTTTTGATCGCGTCATTCTTCGAACTCGAGCATGTCTTTTCCATCCGCTGCATCTGTCAAAAGGTAGTGTTCATGAGAACGGTACTGTAGAATGTACAATGTAGCAGCTATAATATGATATATGTTGGCATTTGTGGTTAGTTGATGCTTGGTCGACATCGGGCCTTATAGACTAGTCTTTTGTGTTAAATGCCGGCATTTTCATCTGACGACGATGCAGCTCACCAATCCCCAGTGTTCGAGTTGTCACAACGACACAGCTCACCAATTACCAATATACGAGTTGTCAGAGTATTTCCATCATAGCTCTCTAGATTTGTATTTAATATATGCCGGTGCTAGGGGTCCGTGTGGTCATTTTATCCAAGTTACCACATGAACAGGTACAATAAAAGCGTACCTGAGATACAACACATATCACCAATCGTTAGATTCTTGGTATGTGCTTTAGAATAGGTTAACCAGAAGACTATACTGTGAAGCCATGTGACTCTGTCAGTATGCCGGCACCTCTTCTCACTTCCCTTATATGTGTTGTAATCGTTGTGCTCTTCTTGTACGAGCCACGTGTGCTGTTAGCAAGAATGAGTCGGTCGTCCCTGCTGTATCAGTTACTGCCTGCACCTGTGCTTGCACCCAGCCATTGTCTTGCAACCAGTCCCACAAAGTCTTCAGAGCTGCCAGCTCAATGTGGAGACCACTAAACATGATAGCGAACTTATTTTCTCCACAGTGCTCTAGGCACCGCCATTGAATTTGCTTTGCCAATGCAATTAGTGGCTGATCGAGGGTGACCACTGGTGTCTGGACGGGATTCAGAGGCTCGACCGCATTCTTGACCACATCCATTGAGTGCTTGATTATTGCCGCTTTGCGGGCACTGTCAAGGAAGAATGGAAGCAGGGCAATGGGACAGATGAATCGATCGTCTGGTGGCTGACGACTAGCGTGGTATGCAACCCAAGATGTATTTTCCACTGTTCCAGTTTCTTTTTTGAAGACCGGCCTTGCATGGCTTTAGCCAGAGGTACTCTTTCTCGGCCTGGTCCTTGAAGTTGCCTCTGCTTAAGTATGCAACAGTAGCAGTTGGAACAGGTGACTCAGTGATGCTACTGGTGAAAGGAGGCACGCCAGTGTAGTATGGCATCTCCAGATTCTCCAACATAGACAATGCTTCGATCTTCGAGAAGAAGATGGAAGATGGAGATGACAGTACCTTCGCTGTTGTTGTACTTTGAGTGCGATCTATATTGTCAACAGCGAGGATTATGAAAGCACTGCCACGCATATTGGGGAGACACACAGTCATAGGAGATTGTTAAATCCAGGTGGGAAAGTCTGTCTACCAATTCCCTCGTACGTGCATGAGCGTGCAACATCAGTACAAGGTAAGTGAGAAATGGTGTCTCCTGTACAATGCTGTGTCTCGGAGTGACGTATGGAGTGGTGCCAGGCGTCAGCCTGTGTTTGATGCTATTGAATTTCAGCGGTTGAGCGATGGCTAGTGCCGCAGGGGTTGGTCCTTGATGCTGGGGCCCTCTAGAACCATACTCACTAGTGTGAGCAGTTTGTCTCAGTTCAATGCGCGGACATTGATGAGACAGGTCACCCAGCAGGGTGATCTTGATAGTGAATGCCACTAGGGTTAATCTACCTGCATCTTCATTTACCGTCAACCAAACCATTAGTTTAGAAATAACATCATCACCTCCTTGACAAACCTGCAATGATAAACGTAATTCAGCTAGGGCCTCACTACAGTTACCGGCCCCACCACCACCAACGTCGCCGCCATCACTTCAACTAGTACCACCACAAAAATGCCCACGCCATAGCATGTACATGGAACTTCAAGTGTCCGCTACAGTTATTATTCATTATTGGGAGTAATTAACCTAATTAACCTTATTACAGTTCGGTATTAACAGAAATTATCACCAGTCCTCTCAAGATATTTACACCCTCGTACACAAATAAGCCGCCATCTTAACCACCTAGTCCTTGGAGTTCAACAAATCTGTAAAACTATGTTCGTAAGATGGCTGCCACGACCGTACTATGTTCGTAAGATTGCTGCCACGACCGTCAGGTGCCGAATCTACGATGCCTCGGTATCCAGATCCTTTTTTAATATATTTATTGACCTATGTGCCAAATTTGGTGCTTTTATCACCAAATGCACAATTGTTATGGATATTCTGGCTATGCCGTTCCAATTATACTCTCGACATTATATACTTGATATAAGAGCAGGCGGGGCTGATGTTGTAACTTGACCAAGATCTGCATGCACAACAATCCTGGAAGCCGGAAGAACCACACCAGTAATGTATATATACTTACGACCTTCTACAGCTGATATAAGAGTATGAGTAGCTGTTGTAACTTGAACAAGAATACCTGTATGAACGACAATCATGGGAGCCGGAGGAACCATAGCAGTAATGTATTTTCTATAGCCGATATAAGAGTAGCTGTTGTAACTTGAACTAGAGGACCTGTATGAACTACAATACTGGGAGCCAGCGGAACCACGGTAGTAATGTATATATATACTTACGACATTCTATAGCCGATATAGGAGTAGCTGTTGTAACTTGAACAAGAGGACCTGTATGAACTACAATACTGGGAGCCAGAGGAACCACAGCAGTACCCCGAACAGTACGAATAGTAGTAGTAAGCCCCATTTTTTTCGCTACACAGAGCACTGCTACTTTCTGGAAAAGATTAAACGAGACAATTGATAAATTATTCCCTGGAGTCAAAAGAAAAAAACTCATAGAATGGAAATTTCTGGTAATCCACAATCGACAGAATACTTCTCAAGATCATCGCACCAGGAATAACACAGAATGAACTTATGTACTGACAATTACAAGCGACTGGTCCGTCATTCATAATTCAGCCGTCGTCCATTAAAGAATATCCGCGTCCATAATCCAAAGACCTATTGCATATTCCATATAACACTATTAGCACAAAATTCAAAAAGACCATCAGGGTATACATAAACATAGGCTAGTTTTCTGCGGGAGAGAAGCGGTCAACAGTTTTCAATGATGTCGGCAAGACATCATGATGTTCCAAAAATATCAAATCCGTATCGCTGATCAGAATTCTTAATCCGTGATATTCCTTGTAAAGTCGTCATCTGGAGAATGATGTGTCTCAAGTTACGAAACGTAACGCCATAGATCTTGCACGCTACGCTCGTATTTCGCTATCGGCATGCGATATGTATCGCCAAATTTGAAAAACTTTGAGTGGAGGCGATCGGTGGTATAGCCCTGTTTTTGCAGCAATGTTTTGTGACGTTGATTGAAATCGTCAAATTTAACACAGGATCCAGCAAATGCTACTAGGCGAGATATGTATAGCCATATATGCAGGTCCCACTGGAATATTACTTTCCAGAAAGGGATAGTTTACGATATCGAAATTGTAATCATCTCTTTTATCATGAAGTCTACGAGATAGAAGGCCCGCTTCATTTTTGTAGAGACATAGGTATAAATATGATACGCCTGTAGGGCTATCAGAAGTTTCCCTCAAATCCAGCGAAGGTGGATATATATCCTTCACTGCGTCATTTATATAGCGATTATCCACAGCGAGAAGATCGTCTATATAGCGTTTGGTGAATGAGAAGGAACGGTCTTTGAATTGATCGGTTTTTGAAAGCGCCTGCATATATTCATAAGAGAACAGATATAGGTAAGCCAACAGGGGTGCATAATTAGTACCCATTGGAATACCTATATGATGTTGATATATTGTGTTGCCAAATTTCACCTAGATATTTTTATTGAGAAATTCGAGCAACTCTATAAACAAGTAACTCACAGCCTCTCCCTCAATACATACGCTTAAAAAATCCAAGATGGCCGCTTCGATGACGTCACCGTGACGTTATTTTCGAAAACGGCATTTTCGATCGATTTTCCGTCCGATATTTCGAATAGTTCATTTATATGAGTTCTCCAGAAAAAGTGCGTGATAAATTAGTAAATATCGATGTGATGAGAAAAAAGTTTTTTGCCCACTTTTCATCTCGGAAAAAACGACATTTTGAAGAGAAAAGACGAAAGACATCATTTTTCTGAATTCTGAACATCTCAGTTAACTTTGCCCATGATCGTCTACTCGGGGGATATGCAAATATGCTCAAAATGACCCCAATATGATAAACTATAAAGTCACGGAGTGGTTCTCATTTATTTTTGTCTTTCCGCGGGTAGCGCAGAAAGTTTGGTAGAGGGCCATTTAACACCCCCCTCCTCCCACCCGCCCTGGTGGGATTAAATTACTGTGTATAGCAGGTAGGTAGCGATTAGATGTGACGTCTAATGAATAACGGTCATATCTGCATTGTATGAACATTTGCCATAGAATCATCATTAGCAACGCTTACAGTTTAGCTGTCAGATGCCATATATGCCGTTTGCGGAATTTTCAGGTTTTGGTGCGTCATCGTCTAAATCCAGATCAATCAATTTTTGACCAACTGCTGCATCATCACCAATGCCCTACGTTAAACCGCTCCACCAATTAAAATGTCTGTCAAAACATCACCATTATTGGTGCTAAACTGAGTCCTCATTCTGAATGTATTCACCACTTATCCATTGGACGTTTAACGTCACCATGGTCATATGACAATGGTCAACCTATTGTGTTCTGACTGGTTTATCAATAACTCTTATTCCTCGTTGTTGAGTACGGCCGGGCCCTCAATCGTCTCCCACTTTGCAAATAACTGTTAGTCAATGTGATCAACTTACTACCGTTAGCATACCGCCGTGTATAGGTTATATTTTATACTTTACACATAGTATACATAGTCAAGTAAAGCACCTGTGCTGTGGTGTGTCGTATCATTACCGGTGAAAGCCGTCTATGTGTACCGTGTCTGTGTTTAACAATAACTGCGTGTAGGCACCATTAGCGAGTTTCTCTGGGATATGAAGCGAAATATAATCACTCGGTCGGATACATGCTATGTGTACCTCACCAGACCTCTATACTATTTAGAATTTGCAATCGCAATAACAGAAATTAGTACGGTACTTTCAATTACCGTGGGGGAATTTTCGTACATCATCTGTGTTTGCGGATCCGTGTCAACATTGTTTGGGTTTTCCCGTTTGACGTATGCGACGGTAGTAGTAGGGTGTAAGCATCTGGAGTTTTTAGCGCCTCACTGCGCATGCGCGGAGTGAATAATTGGGTTGGCATAGGGGGGGTTCGCATGTCGTGAGTCAATGTAAATGAGGAGTATTTATGGAAATGAGGGGTGATTGTATGTGTGCGCATGCGTGAGTGTATGCGCATGCGTGAGTGTATGCGCATGCGTGAGTGTATGTAAATGAGGAGTAGAATATGCAAATGAGGTGATTGATGCGCATGCGTGAGTGTATGCGCATGCGTGAGAGTATGCGCATGCGTGAGTCTATGTAAATGAGGAGTACAATATGCAAATGAGGTGATTGATGCGCATGCGTGAGTGTATGCGCATGCGTGAGTCTATGCAAATGAGGTTATTGGGTTCATTGGTGTTGATTCAACATGGCGGCTAGTTTTTCTAGGTTAGGGGTGGTCGATTTCAAGATGGCGGCTTGTTAGGGTTCATTGGTGTTGATTCAAGATGGCGGTTAGTTTTTCTAGGTTAGGGGTGGTCGGTTTCAAGATGGCGGCTAGTTTTTGTATGTTAGGGGTGGTCGTATTCAAGATGGCGGCTTGTTTGTGTGTGTGTGTGATGGGTTTTTCCCCCCTCTTCATTTGCATATGTTCAAGATGGCGGCTTGTTTTTTGTGTGTGAGGGGTGGTCGTTTTTCAAGATGGTGGCCTGTGATCCGCTGAAAATATGCAAATGAGGTTCAATGGGCTATAAAAGGAGTCCATTTTTAGGGAAAGGTCAGTATTCAATGCATTACTCTGCGTACTACTGGGACTTACTTGACTTGACCAGCCTGCCTGTCTCTCTCTGTCAGCCTGCCTGCTTGCTTCACCGCTAGCTACCCAGCCAGCCACCCAGCTATAGTCATGACGTCATCATCATTATTTTTAGCGAGGCTTGACAAGCACCGTCTTCGTTTCATGGATGAGATGAAGCATGTGGATGAATTATGTGATTTCCTTATGGCGGAGGAAAACCTACTCCTGGAACAGAGTGTCGAAGAAATCATGGCGGAGAAACCCCCTTCAGCCCAAAACACAGCCCTCATCCATGAGGTACGGCAATTTACCTACTATGGATTTCTAGCCTTCGTGGAGGCGTTGAATATCACGGGAAATGCCGAACTAGCACATTTACTTGAAGCCGGCGACGACGTTATACAAGATGAAGAGATCTTAGTGATGGACACTACCCGTACAGCCAGCAACAAACGTACGCACACTACCCCAGAGAGTACTACATCTGCTAAACGTGTTGGACGCCCCAAACGTCCCCGTTTAACACCGTTAGTAATACCAGTGATTGAGGCGCCAGTCGTAGTACCCCAGCAAGTGCCTGTGAAACAACAACTTCCTATGTCTGTCCAGGAGATCAACAATCTGATCAAAGCGGCTCACCAGACAGCCCACAAGGACATTTGGGAGCTTTCACCTTATTTGACGGTGAGTGTCAAAGACGCAGAAGTGCATTTTAATTCAGCGGGGTTTAATGACAGACCTGGTAAACATATTACCCTGAACTTGGACACCTGGCAAAAACTGGAGGCCCTTGATTACGCCATCGATGCCATTATTCGTGACCACGGAAATGACGAAGCGAAATTACATGTGGCTGACGACATCTATGTGAGTTGTGCTTATTTCAATGACCAGCTCCTCGTTCATATTCGAAAATGGCGAAAACGCTTAGATACGCAAGAGCTGGTGGCTTGTCCTCAAGGTGTCACATTGAAATTAACAGCGTGGCGGGAGTTGCAGGGTCTTGTCAGTACAATTAGGCAAACTCTGACCTACCAGGTGTCGACCTATATAGCTGAGAAGTACATCGAGACAGTCCTGCAGCTCATCAGACCTCACCTGAACACTCTGGTGGCCTCATACGCGGACCTCACTGAAGCACTACAGGCTGTGACCGAGATGGAAATTATGCTGGCAGTGGTAGCGGCTTGTCCTTCCAAAATTCCACGTGAAGAGGTTGTGACGTACATCTATACCCACCAAGGACGGAAAGATGATGATGAATTCAAACAAGTCTTGTTGAAGAACTATTGAGAACAAGGAAAACATGTATTGATCTGGAGACATTGTATTACAAAAATTCAGAGTTTTTTTTTTTTTTCACTGTTAATTGTATTTAAAATTCAATACTTACATATAATTGGTATTAAATTCAATTGTGAATACGTTCATTGTGTGTTAATAAAAAATATGTAGAAAATTGAAAAAAATGTGTTCTTTTTTCCTTTTTAATAGTCAAATAGCTCCAAAAACGTCTATTTCCATTCTTGCGCATGCGCAGAATGCTGATAGTTCAACCCACACCAGTCCATCAGATGGCCCTTCATCTCACCTTCACATTGATACCTCACTCGACCCCATCGGGCCACTAGGAGCGCCCCTAACACCAAAAAGGTTATTTTGCAGTTCGATAGCAAAACCTGGTGTGCGAGGATTATTTTTATTTTGCAGGTAGTGGGTCGAGTGAGGTGTCAAATTGAAGCTGACGTGAAATGCTTCAGATTGATACCTCACTCGACCCCATTGGACCACTAGGGGCGCCTCTAACTCAAAAAAGGTGTTTTGAAGATTACGCATGCGCAGAATGCTGATAGTTCAACCCACATCCAGTCTATCAGATGCGCCTTCACGTTACCTTCAATTTGATACCTCATTCGACCCGATTGCACCATTAGGGACGCCTCTAACCTCAAACAGGCTATTTTTGAAGATTGATATTTTTCATATTATCTTCGCGCATGCGCAGAATTACCCTAATTCAAGCCCACACCCAGTCTATCAGATGCTCCTTCACGTCACCTTCAATTTAATACCTCACTCGACCCCATTGGACCACTAGGGACGCCTCTAACGCCAAAAAGGTTATTTTGCACATCGATATCAACATCTGGTGTACGAAGTTTGATTTTTTATTTTTTTATTTTGGCGGTAGTGGGTCGAGTGAGGTATCCAATTGAAGCTGACGTGAAATGCTTCACAATGATACCGGACTCGACCCGATTGGTCCACTAGGGGCACCTCTAAAGGTATTTTGAAGATTGATGTTGATTGATGTTGATATTGATGTTTGGCGTTAGGGCAGCCCCTAGTGGTCCAATGGGGTCGAGTGAGGTATCAATGTGAAGCATTTCACGTCAGCTTCAATATGATACCTCACTCGACCCGCTACCTCAAAAAAAATGTTTTGACCTTGTGTACGAAATTTTTTTTTTTTGGGGAAAAAAGCATGATTGGAGCTTGTGTTAAGTTTGCAGTGCTTTATGAAAGAAGTTTCTCTTTCGGAAAGATGGGTTGGCCCTGAAAAGGGCCGTTGATAGTGTGATACGACACACTTTAAGCGCGGAATATTCGCTTCACGCCTCCTATATGTTTTCGACATATGGGACATCTTATCTTGAAATGCACCTCTCCGGCGTCAACGCATCGGCATAGGGCTCCTTCACATGTGAGTTGGATCCAGCAATCCTTGCACATACACAGATGTCCACAGGGTAGAACAGCGTATAAGCTTTCTTCATTCGTGCAGATGCTACATTGTTTGATTTTTTCTTCATTATGTCGTAGTTTCTTTTGTCTGGTAATTTCCTCTTCCATTCCGGACATTGTTGTTTCCATCCCTAACATGGCTCCTCGCATGTCGATAATTTGTTCGTTGAGGCGTGATATCTCGTCTGTATGGCGGCATCGATGGGGTCCTCTTGCTTCAGCCGAAGTGGGTATACTTTCAGTCTCTACAGGTGAGGTAGTTGTGGCAGGTGTAGTGTTTAACCAGTCGCTGTCTTGTTCCCTCCCATCACGGGTGTCGTCCTCGTTATCTTGTTCTGGTATCACATCATGGTGAAGTTGTTGGGCCAGTTCTTCTGTACTTCTTATTAACCTCCCTTCATCTTCGATAACTCTTTCGAAACTGGTCTCAATAGTCATTCCGTCATGTTCTTCTCGGCTATTTAGCTCTCTATGTTCCTCTTCTCTAGCCCCAGTCCTTGGATCTCGAGAATGATGGGTGAACAAGGCACGTCGTCGTAAACTCATGATGTGTAGTTGTCAATAAATCTGAACATACTACACGTTATTTTTATAGTCGGCTGTGTGTGTGTGTGTGTGTGGTCGTATTCAAGATGGCGGCTTGTTTTTGTATGGTAGAGGTGGTCGTGTTCAAGATGGTAGCCAATGCCACTTTCCCGACCCCCTAGCATGTCACTTTCCCGATCCCCTATCCCTCATTTGCATATGTCGGTTTCAAGATGTTGGCTTGTTTTTGTAGGGTGGGGGTGGTCGGTTTCAAAATATGCAAATGAGGTCTTTGGGTTTTTGCCAAAAATGTTGCCACTTTCCCGATCCCCCATAGCATGTCACTTTCCCGATCCCCTATCCCTCATTTGAACGGTGTCAGTCAAGTGTAAGATAGACTGGTCCACTGAGCTGTGTGACCATGGCCCAAGCATTAAAAATACCTATTATTTTTCGATAAAACCCTTATAATTTTTCAGGGAACTATGATAAGACTGTAACCCAGTCTACACGTCATTTTTTAGCCAGGAAAATCAATTATTTTCCCATCTACCTGGGTTTTTCTCACTTCCGTACACGAATTTTATGGGTTTAAATCCCCAAAAAATTAATAAATATCTGCCTAGTTCTAACGTTATATTGTTCAATTTTTTTATACTATACACTCAATTGCCTCAGTTGAACTTGCAATAAAAATATATGAGACACGCACAGTGATTGTAAAATGACAAGCTGTTTAAACTTGGAAAAAGAAACACAAATATTTTGTCGTAAAAAAATATAGTCTACAGCTAAAATGCGTTCGCCGGGGTCCGCGTCTTTTACACTATAAATAGCTGAGAATTTTTTAATTATTCACACTTGATGACTCAGTCATGGAGACACCACCTTGGACTGAAATCATGGATTTCGATACAGCCGACCTGTTTCCCAATGATCCTGATGATGATGATGACAATCAACTCCTCCCCGGTATCATCAATTTGGTAGACGATCAACCCTGGATAGATGAAATGATTAAGGAAATTTTTCCACCAGCACCAGCCCGGAACAAGCCTGCAACTACGACAGACCCTCCAGAAACTAATTTATTCGACCTTGCAGCCCCTACCGATGTTAATCCAGCCGAAGAAACCCGTATAGACAAGATAGACAGTCTGCTAGCAACGCTGTTGAATCAACAAGACGAACCGCTACAAGAGACTACACAAGAAAATGATGATGATGAAGACTCAAGAAAAACAGAAAAAGATTTGAAGAGGCCAAAACAAGCAGAAGATTTGAAAAAAGGGGAAGACGCAAGACAAGAAGATTTGAACAGGGAAGAAAACACAACCAGGCCAAAAAAACAGAGAAAAGCTACAAGACCAAGCCGACGAACAGAGAATAAAATAACGCCCAGAAAAAACTCCACGACGCAGCGTATTATGTATGGGGAATTACAACAAGAACCTTGGGATGCCACACCGAACGAAAAAAAAATTTGTATATCCACTGCGTTGAATGTGCAAATCCGTTTTCAAAATACGCGATCGGCCCATGTGGACATCAGGCACTCTGCGAAATTTGCATCCACCGTCAAGCCGGAATACCTACCTGTG